>JAUYWG010000045.1:988047-1015454 GCA_034779775.1 Enteromius afrohamiltoni
TGGTAAGGACTCTAGCAGCTGCATTTTGGACTATCTGTAGCTTGTTTATTGAAGATGCAGGGCAACCACCTAGTAGTAAATTACAATAGTCCAGTCTAGAGGACTATTTCTTCTTAGCTTTGCAATGTTTCTAAGATGGAAGAATGCTGTTTTTCTAACATGAGAAATATGACTTTTAAAAGACAAGTTGCTGTCTAATATAACACCCAGACTTTTAACTGTAGTGGAAGTAACAGGACATCCGTCTAGATCTAAATTGTAAGTCAAAAGATTTTGTGAATAGTTTTTTGGTCCAATAAGTAATATCTCTGTCTTGTCTGGGTTTAATAGCAGAAAATTATTTGTCATTCAATCTTTTACACTCTGTTAACTTTGATAATTTAGACGTTTCATCTGGTCTTGTTGAGATATATAGTTGAGTATCATCAACATAACAATAATAATTAATCCAGTGTTTTCTAATAATATTAACAAGGGGCAGCATGTATATTGAAAATAGTAGAGGACCTAGGACAGATCCTTGTGGCACTCCATACTTTACTGGAGATAACTGCGATGACTCCCCATTTAAATAAACAAAGTGGTAGCAATCAGACAGGTATGATCTAAACCATCTTAGAGCCTGCCCTTGGATACCTGCATAATTTTGTAGTCAATCTATTAGTATGTCGTGATCTATAGTGTCGAACGCAGCGCTAAGATCAAGTAAAACTAGCAATGAGATGCAGCCTTGGTCTGATGCAAGAAGCAAGTCATTGGTGATTTTAACAAGCGCCATGTCTGTGCTGTGATGGGGCCTAAAACCTGACTGAAATTGTTTTGATAATGAGATAATAATGTTGAGAAGTGGTTCTTCTGCTACAGGTAGCAATTCTTTTAGTAATTTAGTGGGTACGGGATCTAATAGGCATGTTGTTGGTTTAGATACAATGATGAGTTTATTTAACTCTTCCTGTCCTATAGCGGTAAAGTACTGCAGTTTTTCTTTGGGTGTGTAAAAAGTAAAAAGTAGTTGACATTAGATGCAGTGACCCAGTGACATTTTGCTTTACCGGCGCTGGAGTGAAGGATATCTGGGACGATCGCATCCTGGGTGCACAGGACCTGTACAGAGAAGCACACAGAGTAGAGGTGGTCTGAGTGTTCGTATCGCGCTGTATACTCAACCGGGAGGATTCCAGCGCTGCTTTCCGCTCTCTTATCTCAGCCTGTCTCTCCAGCAGCTCCCGGATCTATTCGCCGTTAAAGCAAGTAACTGTGAGTAAACAATGCATGTAGATAGTGTGTAGACAATGTTAACAAGGTTAGTGGTCACCATGCTGGTGGTGCTAATGGGCTACAAGCTAACGTAGTCAGGAAATCAAGACTACAATAGTGATAACAGAGCAATCCGGTTGTTTTAGTTGTAAAATACAACAGGTGGTATGTTCACATGTTATAAGAAACAAAAATGATGATTTGTAAAATAGATTTGATTGTTCCCAAGTCTAGTTCCTGAGTCACGGCCAGGAGAGCCGATCCAGTTCCCCGTGGATTTTAACCCTCTGAGCTCTGAGGAGATTTTGGGGCCCTTGAGATGTTTGGACATGCTCTGATATTTGAGCTTTTTTAGCTACCTATTACATATTATTGACCAACCTGTATTTTTCTTGTAATCAGCACAAACTGTTCTACAATAATATGTGACCAAAATGAATTTACATGTTTGCATTTTTTAGGAAAAAAATATGCGTGGTTAGTAAGTTTTGTGAAAATAAAAGTAGCTGAAACAAGGCCTTTTAACTCATACTTATAGTCCTGCACAGTACTGAGAGTAACCAGGCTATTAGATTTACTTCAGAATTATGTTAAAATCATTTCAATCACTTATTCACAGAAACCAATAGTGTTTTAATTTTTAAAAGACATGTTTTGTGGCTGCAAGCTCATATGCGAGACACCTGAAGAGACAAAGACCACTCCCCTCATGGCCCATTAGTGGCTGTCACTGTTTTTTTGAGTTTGAGTTTTTTGAAATGCTTTGTATTTTATTTAAAGCACAGTATAATTAAAATGTACATAATAAAGGTACATAATACCTGATATTTAAGTGTTTCTTGCTTCTTTTCAAGAAAAAAAAGCTTGTTTTACCAGAGAATATCAGTTATAGGCAAAACATCTGTGAGCATGCTAATATCAGTATATGTCAAGTCAAGTCAAGCCAAAATATATAGAAATTCTGAAATCAAGAAGACTTTTCTAGGCAAGACCCAATTATTTAGCCCGTACTTAGCAGATTATTTTGTTTCAAGTAAAACTTGAACTTCAGGTAAACTCTCTCTGCTTTGTTTGTGCTGATAAGGGTGTTTACATGCTCCGCGTGGATGATTATCATACCTATTGTGCTCGCGGCGTGGGGGTGTGGTCGCATTAAAAGATAATGAGGGAGATGCGAAAGACTGGAGATTGTGCTGGTTTCATATGAATTACTTTATCACAGAATATTTGTTTTCGATTAGACTATCTTGGTGTAATAGTAGACATATCAAGCTTTCTAAAGATATGACACATTGCTCATTGAAGATCACACAGGCCAACCAGGCAGCGCACCCTGTTTGTTTTCTTCATTTTAATGCAGAAAGTTGTGTTGTTATTATATGTGTATACAAATTAAAGTAGACCCTTCACAGATTCGATTGATGTATTGCTCTTATCTGTACGACCAAACTCAGTGTGCAATTCAAGTTGTTATTGGCATCATCAGAAAAAGACACCTCGGGAGCCAGTTCCTGAATAGTGGACAGGAGAGCCATTCTAGTTCCCCCAGATTCCAGTCCACTGTTCCCAAGTCGTATGTCCGAATCCTGGCTAGGTGCACCGGCCCTGAATCCTGCATCCAGGTTCCGACCAGAAGGGGTCAGCCCTATTACCACTAGAAAGGTCACCACTAAAACATTGTCCGGTCCTGCTACTCCTACATCCTCGCACTGCCTTGGTCCAACCATGTATACTGTTCTTAAACTGTCGAACTGTCCTACTTCAATCTCGGAGGCCAGCCTCGAACTCTTGAACTGCTCTGTTTTGAACAAAGAGGCCCCTACTCATTTCTCTATGCTCTTTCAGTCACTTGTGCTCTCTTGTGCTATCCTGGTCTCCCGTTCCAGCTGCACCAGCCTGGTGGATTTCCGCTCCACCCCGGAGGGTCTCTGTTTCACCTGGTCCGCCCTGGCCCACCTAAGAGCTCAAAGCAGGTACTGTCTCGGCCATCAAAGCCATAACTAACTTCTCAATGCTCTCTGTTCCAGTCCTATAGGTCCTGCACAAGCTTTGGTCCTACTGGTACCATCCACAATGCCCAGGAGGGCGTCTCTGTCACCTTTTCCGCCCTGGAGGGCATCTCTGTCTCCTTTTCCACCCTGGAGGGCGTCTCTGTCACCTGGTTCACCCAGGAGGCGGAGCTGAGGGATCCTCCAGCCACGACGCAGATGAGACTGGCAGACCCGTGGTGAATCCACTACACAGATGTTGGGTGTTCAGGAATGGGTTGGGAGGGAGGGTCTTTTTTATTTCATGGGGCCCAGGCACTGGAGGGCACCTGTGAGGTGTGGGTACTGGAAGGTGCACCTTGGGAGTAAGGGCTGGTGGCTCACTGGCCGGCTCTCACACCTGGTCTGGAGTCTAAGGCTCAGGCTCTGAGGCGATCCTCAGCTCTGTCGCTCTTTTCAGCGATGTTGTGCTGGGTTCTGCCTCTCTGTCAGCAGTGGGCACGGTCAGTGGCTACGCACAGTGGGGAGATGGTGGGTTGGGTGGCACTGGCGAGATCCTTCCTGGAACAGAATGGGGATCAATTCCTCGTCCACTCCACAATGGCGGCGAAGTCCACTCGAGGACCATGTTTGGACAGTGGCGCTGTGCTCAGATCTGAGGCTTCCATTGTAGAAAGCACCAAGCACTCTTGGAACGGGGTGTCCATGTAGAAAACAAAAAATCAAAACTGACAAAAAGGAGAAAAATAAAATGAAAGGTAGCACGCTGTTCACTATAGTTTTGAAGGTTTGTGACTCAGGAAGCACGACGGCAGACATCAGGCAGGGTAGTCACACACAACATAACCTTGAAAACCGGACAACACAAACTGAACAGAAGACAACTTTTAAAGTGGAGGCAATAAAACAAATGAGCATGACACACCTGATGTAACATTCTTGCCTGTTTTGTTCTGTTCTTAGTTTCGTTTTCTTGTCTTCCTGTTTTGGTTTTCCTGTTTGCCCTTATTTGGTCCTTTCTGTGTCTATATTTGATTATTAGTTGATTCCCTTCCACCTGTGTTTCCCAAGCTGTGTCGTGTCTAGTGATTAGTCTTCTGTGTATAAAACCCATGTCTTGTGAGTTCAGTTTTGTCCGTCAATGCTTATGTTTGGTGTCATTTTTGTTCTGTGAAGATATCTGGATTTATTATTAAAAGAAATATATGTTTATTGAACTCCACGTCTCTGGCACTCTTCTTCACCTGCACCAGACGTTACAGAACATAATCACATAATTAACGCATTGCAAAAACTCAGACAGAACACATGGGAAATGAAAACAATAACAGAGAGTCCGGGGGCATTACAGTAGCCCACACTGTGTCCTACCCTCTCTCTAATATGTAATTTGAGAATTGTAGACTGCCTTGTTAGTTCTTGGTCTGATTACTCTGCTCACAGTTGTAGTGCTGATACCAAAGATGTTTGCTATGTTTGCTAGCGATACACTACTTTGCTTACCAGATATAGGAAGTGAGATATGCTCTGGTTACTAATGTGACCTCTGTTCCCTGAGATAAGGGAATCAAATGAATTTGATTAGATGTCATTCTGGGCTGACTTATATAGCAGTCAACTCTCTGTCCCTTCTTGCAGGTCTTTATCACCATTGGTTTGTGCAGTTACACAAGCATTGACAAATCAGGCTTCAGTATAAGAGTAAACAGGAGCTTCCACCACCATTTCTGGAGGTATTGCAGTGGGTTCTGCCACCTCTGGACTGAACTCAGGAACAGAAGCCTGTAGAATGTATTCTGGAGCAGACTCTGGGACTAGAGTGGGTGGCACCATCTTGGGAGATTCTGCAGTGGAAGCTGCAACCTCTGGGGGAACTGTGGCAGTGTGTGGATCCCAAACACACAGAAATGGCCATAGTGATCAGGACATAGGCACCATGTCTATTTCTAGTCTCTTGGTTGGCAGATATTTTTTGAAAAGTCTGCATTGACAGCCATTTTGTGAAACCTCTCTGGACTGGCAACCAGGGAACCACTCTCTCACACAGCACAAGTCCTTTACACAATCTGACTTGGCTGCGTTCAAAATTGAACTTAAAATTAAGAGCTGTTTCATCTGGCCAGAGGATAACTGGCCTCCCCAACTGAGCCTAGTTCCTCCCAAGGTTTTTTTCTCTATATTTTTTCACAGATGGAGTTTTGGTTAATTGCCACTGTCACATCTGGCTGTCTACACACTTAATGTCTATTAAATATTATTGATTTAATTACAAAGATTCTATTTAAAATAAGCTGGTCTAGAAAACAACGTATCTCCATTCAAAAATGAAATACCTTTGGCTGAAAATTGAGAGTTTAATCTTGACATTATACATTACTGACACTCTATTCCTCAATTTGATATTGTTCAGTGCTTTGACACAATCTGAATTGTTAAAAGCACTATATAAATAAAGGAGATTAATTGAATTGAAAAATCATACATATGAACACTTCACTTACTAATAACATGTGAACTACCCCGGTACAGCCTTCACGACAATCTGTATAATTATGTAATAAAAAAAAAATTAAAATCTTTAAGTTATATAGGACTGGAAAATGCCTGGTGTGTGTCACCCTGGTGAAGAAGATCTTAAAAGTAAAACAGTAGCTGTTTAGAATGGATATGCTATGTGAATATGTTATTGACTGAATCTTTACTGCCATCAGAAAAGAAAAATGACAAAGCCCCTGGTGAGGTAATTAAGTGATAATATCTGCAGGGGAACATCTTACGAGGGAAGAGAAACCTCATGGCAGTACTGTATACTACCCAAAAACTATAATAACTATTTGGACAGTGTTATGAAATGAAACATTTACATGACTAAATCCTTTTCTAGACTAATCTGGATATAGTAAGTGCTCTGCTTAAAAGAATTTGACCCCGAAACCATAGAAAGGCAGACACATAAATAAAGATTTCTGCAAATATGCAGTAAAAACTGCAATCTAGGAACAACATTGGGATGGGAGATAAAATGTATGGGCATATGTTGTGCTTACCAGCTGTGTTCCAGAAGAATTCCAGTGAGCTTTTCATAAGGTCATTATGAAAGATTTGATTCTAAATGCAGTAAAGAACAAAGATACTTCTGGTGACTTCTGGTGACTCTTATTCATGCCCTAATTGAAATCAATTTATAGTGTGGGATTATTTAAACCTTGGACTTCGGCTGCTCTTACAGAAAGTATGTTGTACAGAATATATAACTTTATTCAACTTTGTGTGTTGCAATTGTACACGTACCAAAGGGTATATATAGAAATCTAATGCATTCAAGGAAAACTTGAATGCAAAAAAAAGAAACTATATAGTGAAATCCTTTAAAATTAGTTAAAGGAATCGTATGTAGAATTGACATCTTGTAGTTAAACTAGGTATTGCAGTCCAAATTCAAAATACTGGGGAGGGGTTTTTCACAATGAATGAAATGAAATGCACTGTATTTTCTGCTAAGCAGGCAACCTGGATGCCGAAACACTACTGACTTTGTTATTGGGAGATAGATGGAGGGTAGCGCTTCAGACCAAAACATGACAACATAAACATCAGTTGAGGGCTGCAACTGCGTTTTTTAAACGAGAATATCCAGGCTGTACTACTACTGTCGGTGATATGAGTACTTTTATTTTACATGTTTACTTAATGCCTGTTGAAGATAACAGAGACATTTTATGATTATTACAATAAATTTCTTACATTCTTAAACATTTTGTTGAGGCACAACCAAATAATCTCTGGTCCAGTTATTGTAAGAAGGCATTGTTATGTTTCTCAGCTGTACACACACACACATTTCCGTGAAGTTTTACTTCCTAGAGCTTTCTTTTCTGCTCACCCCACCACCCCTGAACAGCCTGAGAGAATGAGAGAACACAAGGGCCAGTTATTCTCCTCCCTGGAACCAACATTGCCATAGAGACTCAAGCTGTTTGTATTGCTCAACCTTGTTTTCAACTTTGCGGCTTTCCAAAGCCTTCAAAGGGGCTATTTTAAATGCTTAGCAAGGGGCCACCTTTTATGCATCATGTCGCCGTGATATATGTGTGTTTTCCATCCATCCTTTTCACAGGCTCGGTTACACAATGAAAGGAGGATAAGTCCAAATTGTAATTGTCCCTAATTACATCTGATTGGGGGACAGAACTTTACGGCTGAGGATGTCCGTTTCTCTGACTCTTTATTTCAAAGTAGCCCAGCAGTGGCCAGGCAGGGGCCCAGACTCTTTCAGAAAAGATCAGTCACGACTGATTATTCTCCAAGGCACATAACCCTAAACCTAAATCTGTCAGGGTACTATGTGAAGGAAATTACCTACCAATCAGTCACACAAACCTCAAATTTAATAACTGCCACATTTCAAGTGATAGCTTAATTATAGCTGTTTTGCATATACAAGTAAATAAAAAAGGGGAACATTCAACTTAGATTGTCCACTTTAGACATTCTACAGTCGTGGCCAAAAGTTTTGAGAATGACACAAATACTAGTTTTTACAAAGTTTGCTGCTAAACTGCTTTTAGATCTTTATTTCAGTTGTTTCTGTGATGTACTGAAATATAATTACAAGCACTTCATATGTTTCAAAGGTTTTTATCGACAATTACATGACATTTATGCAAAGAGTCAGTATTTGCAGTGTTGGTCCTTCTTTTTCAGGACCTCTGCAATTCGACTGGGCATGCTCTCAATCAACTTCTGGGCCAAATCCTGACTGATAGCAACCCATTCTTTCATAATCACTTCTTGGAGTTTGTCAGAATTAGTGGGTTTTTATTTGTCCACCCACCTCTTGAGGATTGACCACAAGTTCTCAATGGGATTAAGATCTGGGGAGTTTCCTGGCTACTTGAAATTCAAGTAGTATGTTTATAAAACATTTGTATTCCCAACATGCTTATTTAAAGTGCATTATTATACATTTTATTTTAATATATTTCTAAAAGGTATACTAGAAGTAGTTTTGTATTAAATATATGCTTAGTTATACTTTTACGAAATATGCTGAACCCAAGCATACTTGTAATGCATTTTTGTGTACTAGAAATTCTTTTGTATTTGTCACAAGCCGCGACTCCATGGCTCTCCCCAGAACTCAGCAGCGATAACCATCTTCCGAGTATTAGAGTTCCTACCCGGACTGTTTTTCCCATGCACCTAGTGTGCTTCTGCTTGCGGGTGTTCAGCTATTCTCAGACTAGGGCTTCGCGTCAGTTCGATGCAAAGTCTTGTTTGCTACTGCTACAATTCTGAGCGTTTATTCCTGCCTGTTATTTTGATCTGACTCTGGACTGTTGTTTGTTATTGTGATTCTCGCTGATCTGTTTTGCCTGTCTTTGGATTACGATTTTGCCTTCCCAGGTGAGTGCTCTCTTCAGCTATGAAAATCGACGCTTGCCTTGTCTTTCATGATCAGAAGATTCAAACTATAGCCTTTATTGATTCGGGGGCAGCAGGGAACTTTGTAGATCAGGAGTTTGCCTCTAAATATGCTGTTCCTCTCATTGCATGTACTCTTACGGTCTCTGTGGTTGCCCTCGATGGCCGACCGATAGGCTCAGGAAGAATCACCCAACAAACATCTGAACTCAACTTGATCACCAGCTTTCTTCACTCTGAAAGGATCAGTTTGCAAGTCAGTGACTCCCCAGATCACCCGCTCATACTCGGCCTGCCCTGGTTGCAGATTAATCACTGGCTACAGCACAGCGAAGAGACTTGGAACACCGCTCAAGTACATCTACAAAGTGCCATCCGCCGAGTCACAGCCCATGCCGACTGTCATCGTCGCCCGAATACACCCTACAAACCAAGGCAATGGGTCTGGCTCCCCTCCCGAGACCTCCGGCTGCACCTGCCATGCAAAAAATTAAGTCCAAGGTAAGACAAATTACACCTGTGTCTTACTGTTTGGACTTACCCACTGAGTATCGTATCTCACGATCTTTCATGTTTCCCTGCTGAAGCCCGCTGCTGAATCCGAAGGTGAGAGGGACCAGGAAGAGGCCGCGGCACCCGACATCCCTCCCCTAAGCATGGACCAGGAGGACATTGATCAGGTTCACGAGCTCCTGGACTCCCGGTGCCGAGGCAGGATCTTACAATACTTGGTCGACTGGGAGGGCTATGGACCTGAGGGGAGGTCTTGGGTGAATTCGCATTACATTCTGGATTCTTCCCTGAAAGAGACTTTCCATCGGACTGTTTTTCCCACGCACCTTGTAATTATTTAAGAACATTAAATAATTACACTTTTAGTGGGTTTTTAATGTAATTCATAACCATGTTTATAAATAACCATGTATTTACGTATTTATAACTTTACATATTTAGAAACGTATAAAGTAAAAGTTTAACATTTACAATGTACAAACGTTTGTCAACTATTTATTAAGCATCGCAATGGTCTTTTTAAAATATGTTGTTACTTTGGTTGATTTTATTGTTGTCCTTTACATGATTCATTCATTGTAATAAGCCACTACTAAAATTGTTATTTTTTTAATTAAAATGAAATATTACATAACATATATCTACAACATATATCTTAGATAACATCTAAAATGCAAAAAACAATTCTAAAAAAAAATGCGTTCACTTGTGTTTAAATTCAAACAACACACTCACTAAACCTAAATGGTTCCTGAGCCACTGAACAGCTCTGATTGGTTCGTCTGATAATAAGTTTGCGCCAGAGAGCTCAGTATGTGAAATATGATGCACGTGCAAGTGTCCCTTGAATGTGGATAGTCTAAATGTAAGCAGTTATGTTATAGAGCGATGTATCTTAAGAGCACTTGGGGGAAACCACGCGATTCTGATGGATTAATGTACAAGGCAATGTTTTTTTGCTGAACATTTGAAACGTGAACATCTTTGGTGAATCATCTTTCATCGGAGGAACACAAGCTGTTCTTGAAGATGAACTTAAAAGTCTTATTTGAGCGTCTTAATGGTGAGGGATGACATTAATTAGAAAATATAGGCCTAGTGGTGTCTTCTTTTTCTTTTTACCAGAAACCTCACTGCAACTTCAGGTAAAATTTGTGTAGAATAACGTTATTAGATATTTATGAATTAGGCCTAACGGAGGTGGTTTGGTCAATCTTAGAAAAATTCAAGGAATAACGTTATGTCCATTCCAGGTAGATCATTTGTGCTTCCTTTTCTATTATCAGCATACTCTGTAACATGCACAGTTGCTTTATTGAATAATGTATTACAAATATAATTGAGTTTGTACTTTTGTTGAGTGTAAAAGTGATGTTGTTGAGCTATATCTTATGTTAAATGTAACTCAGAGTGCTGTACAGGGACGACAAACAAGAGGATGAGAAAGTATGGAGGTAAAACAGTAGCTCGAGAGCTTGCTAATTTGATTGTGAGAACTTGTAAAATTAATATTTGTATTTGTAAGCTGAAATACTCACAGCTCTAATTTGAAAAGCTGCATCTATCGATTTGCACAAACAGACAATGCTCAGAACACCTGTGTTTTGAATTCGAAGTTGCAGATTAATAGTTACAAATGTGTAAAGTGTCATTCACATAAACAAAATGACAGGCACAATTGTGTATTACACATACCACCACAAGTCGTCCCTCAAAGCCTCTCAGATCTGGCAGTACAACATCAAATCCCAGTGCTTTGAATTTTGCTATTCCTTTTGCGATATTTCTGTAGCAAAACTTACTTGTGCACTTGTAAATGCAAACTTGAGAGAGCAGAGTCGAGGGCGGGGCTTGGGTGCGAATGAAGTCATTTTATTGGTCGATGCCTTACCAATGAACAACGCCAGCCACAATGCAAACATTTTTATGCATATCATTTGCACTCTCAAGTTCCCGATGGTGCAGGGTTACATAGAAATAGTGCATAAAATCACTAATATCATTTAATATTCTGCATGCCTGTTTAAGATTCTTACTGAATCAGTTTGTTTGGTGGAAGAGCAGTTAAACTGTTCAAACATTGCAGCCCTATTCTCTGTGCACCGAGCATTATTGATATCGTTGGTTGTTTTTTTCGAGGCTGGTTTAGCCAACTGTGATCACACTGTTTGGCCCTCGGCCAAACATTTGTATACATATTTATCAGCTTCTTTTGTTAAACGCTTGGAAAATATTTTTATAAAGTATCATTAATTTTACTGGTTTTTACTGGTTGTAAAGCTGCACTTTTACTAATATATAAAAAACAGTAAAACTAATGATATGTCATAAAAATATTTTCCATGCGTTTTAAAAAATAGCTGATACATATGCAAACAAATGTTCGCATTGTGGCTGGCGTTGTTCATTGGTGAGGCATCGACCAATAAAATGACTTCATTCCCACCCCAGCCCCGCCCCCGACTCTGCTCTCTCAAGTTTGCATTTACAAGTGCACAAGTGGGTTTTGCTACAGAAATATCGCAAAAGGAATAGCAAAAGTCAGAGCGCTGGGATTTGAGGTTGTACTGCCAGATCTGAGAGGCTTTGAGGGACGACTTGTGGTTGTACAGCGAAACTGAAGTAAAGCGCAAAGATCAATGTGTAATACACAATTGTGCCTGTCATTTTTTTTATGTGAATGACACTTTACACATTTGTAACTATTAATCTGCAACTTCGAATTCAAAACACAGGTGTTTGTGCAAATCGATAGATGCCGCTTTTCACATCAGAGCTGTGAGTATAAATTTCAGCTTACAAATACAAGTATTAATTTTACAAGTTCTCACATTCAAATTAGCAAGCTCTCGAGGTTTGCTACTGTTTTGCCTTCATAAGAAAGTCCCTCATATGTCAGTCTTGATGAGGAGATTGTCAAAAGGTAAACTGAGATGTCAACAAATTATTCTAATAAATATCAATGCAAATTATAATAAATATTCAATAATGGATGCAAAATGTTTTGTCTAATTTTATATCAATAATTTTTCCCTTTCACAGATCTATTGGTACTCAAAGAAGTGACCTTGTCACACCGGCTCCCTCTGGTCAGTCATGACTTAATCGGCCCTCCGCCTGTGCCTTCAGACCAGCTCTGTCTCTATCGCTTGAGCCCCAAATTTCAGCAGCCACAACATTTATATCATGAATTCTTCCTCGACTCTGCTTTTGGTTGTCAGCTCTGGGTCTGTGCCATGTGCCAAACACCAGGCCATCATTCTCATCATCATCATCATCCTCCCATCACCATCTCTTCGCCACATTCATCATTTCCATTCCCATGACTCTATTAACATGGACGCGCTGCATATTTCCACAGAATTAGAACTGATCGTAAAACTGACCTGATGTGTTTACTGTACTTAGTACATATATTGGCTAGTTTGAGGTTCTCATTTCCACTGAATACATTTTACTATAATTTGATCCATTCAGCAGATCCCTCTCACAGAGCCCTGCAAAAATTCCATGACATATTCCTTATGAGCTTTACCATAAATGGGGATTCTTTCAAAAAATCTGCTTCTACAACACCACCAAGTCATTTTCTTCAGCTCGCAGTGCTGTTTCCAGGTCCAGACAGCCAGGGTCTGAATGAGAGAGTGTAATAATCTCTGCTGGAACGCTGCAGGTCATGGAAGGTACAAGTACACAGCGCCTCCTGGAGGATGACGAAATGTTACATTTACACAGGGTCAGACAAATCCATTTCATTTGAGCAGTTTCTCTGAATTATAACTGGACCATGCATATTTAGTAAACTATCATTGACAATAGGATAAGAAAGCATGTCAAGTCAATTTAGTTAAATGTACACGGTATTATGCTATTTACAGTTGCAAATCAGCTTTACAGGAAAATGTTACTGTAGCAGTGTTTTTAATTTCATAAGGTAAGGTGACCAGACGTGTTACTTCCCAGGGACATGTTCAGTACAGGATTTATAAATTGCCTAAAATAACCAGATCCGATCAACCATTGTATGACACCAAAGTATTATTTTAGTCAATTTAGAAATCCTAGGGCACGTCTAGTCAGGTCACGTTTTGTATTTTGGTCACGTATTTTCTTACATATTTAAATTTTTTCACCCAATAGGTCAAGGGTGACTGTGGCCAGGAGCACAAATACTTCATTAAATGTCATGGTGACTGAGAGAGAAACTGAGACACCAGTCCCGGCCGACTACAGTGTCTGTGCTACAGTTCAGCGATTTCTTACCTAAACCAACTTTATGTAAATTCACTAAATCAGTCTGCTGGTTACCGTATAATCAGGCGAATGGTTTCTGGTGAGTGCTTTCAAAATTTTGCAAAAAACTCAGGTTGTTTTACTGTGACAACAAATGCATGTGTACAGCTATATCACTGTAATTATGACTGACTCCAAAGTCTTTACTTTGAATTTAAAAAAAAAAAACTACTGTACATAGAGTTTCCACACCTTAAAGAGGGTTGTTTTATAGTGCATATATAATTGTCAAATACTTTAAAATGCTGTCATTATTGTAATGTAAAAAATACAAACATATACAGTAAGGTCAATAAGTATTTGATCACCCTATAATTTTGCAAGTTCTCTTACTTAGAAATCATGGAGAGGCCTACAATTGTGAGAGACAGAATAAAAAAAAAAAAAACGGAAATCACATTGTATGATTTTTTAACAAATTATTTGGGAATTACTGTGTCAAATAAATATTTGATCACTTGAGTCAAAAAATTTTATATTTGATACAGCAGCCTTTGTTAACAATTACAGAGGTCAAACAGTTCCTGTAGTTCCTCACCAGGTTTGCACACACTGCAGGAGGGATTTTGGCCCACTCCTCCATACAGATCCTCTCTAGACCTGTCAGGTTTCAGGGCTGTCGCAGAGCAACGTCTAGGTTACGAACATAACCCCCGTTCCCTGAAGGAGGGAACCCGCTACCTGCTTGTCTGATTTAAGACACGGGAAGACACAGCCTCTTCGCGGAGGTCGTAAAGCCTGGCAAAGGTATTGGGTGTCGACCAGCCAGCAGCTCTACAATATCTGCTAGAGAGGCACCGTGCACCAATGCTGTCATGGCACGGCTCCCCCTGGTATAAGTATGCCAGGGAGATGGCTTCCACCACCCAATGGGCCAGCCTTTGTTTGGAGACAGCATTTCCTTTCTGCTGACCTCCAAAGCAGACAAAGAGCTGCTGAGAGCATCTGAAGCTCCGAGTTCGGTCAACGTAGAGGCGCAGGGTGCGTACTGGACACAGCAACTCTAAGGCCGGGTCTGCCTCCTCCTGGGGCAGAGCTTGCAGTTTCACTACCTGACTTCGAAAAAGGTGTGGTAGGAACCGTGGGCACGTCTAGGCACTCTTCGTCGACAGAGAAGGCTTGGAGATCCCCGACCCTCTTGATGGAGGCCAGAGCAATCAGGAGGGCTGTCTTCAGCGACAGGTATTTTATCTCGACTGATGCTAAGGGCTCAAATGGAGCTTGCTGCAGGCCGGTTAGGGTGACGACAAGGTCCCAAGAGGGTACCAAGGGCGATCTCGGGGGATTAACCCAACGCGCCTCTCTAAGGAACCTAACGATGAGTTGGTGCTTACCTAGGGACTGGCTGTCCACTGCATAATGGTATGCTGCGATGGCAGCAACATACACCTTAATAGCTGAAGGGGACAGCCTGCGCTCCAACTTTTCCTGCAGAAAGGCAAGCACAACTGCAATCGAACATCTCTGTGGGTCCTCTTGGCGTAAGGAGCACCAGTCGACGAACAGACCCCATCTCTGAGCGTAGGCCTGCCTTGTTGAGGAGGCCCTAGACTGAGAGATGGTGTTGATCACGGCTGCTGGCAAGCCGGAGAGGTCTGCCGTTTCCTGTCCAGGAACTAGACGTGCAAGTTCCAGAGGTCGGTGTGCGGGTGCCAGATCATGCCCATCCCCTGAGAGAGAAGGTCTCTCCTCAAGGGGATCTTCCAGGGAGGGGCTGCCGCGAGGAGCATTAGGTCTGAAAACCAGGTCAGGGAGGGCCAGTACAGCACTACCAACAGAACGTGTTCCTCGTCCTCCCTGATCTTGCACAGGGTCTGTGCAAGGAGGCTCACTGGGGGCAAGGCGTACTTGGGCCCAGCAGGCCAGCTGTGCGCTAATGCATCCGTGCCGAGGGGTGCTTCAGACATGGAATAAAACAAGCAACAACGGGCAGACTCGGGGGAGGCAAAGAGGTCAGAAGCACGGCCAGCAACTTGAGGTAATTGATATGCCACAGTAGTCGAACACCTGTCCAGGTGCCCGAGGCTGACTGCTCATTGCACACAGCACCCCAACCTGCGGTGGAGGCATCCGTGTGTACCACGATGTGCCTGGACACTTGTCCTAATGGTACTCTAGCCCGTAGGAAGGCAAGGTCTGACCACGGGCTGAATAAGAGGTGACACTCCAGGGAAACGCCAATCCGGAGAGTACCACGGTGCCATGCCCATCTCGGGACTCGGTCGTGTAACCAACGCTGAAGTGGTCGCATATG
The DNA here is from genome assembly GCA_034779775.1 of Enteromius afrohamiltoni. Taxonomy (NCBI): domain Eukaryota; kingdom Metazoa; phylum Chordata; class Actinopteri; order Cypriniformes; family Cyprinidae; genus Enteromius; species Enteromius afrohamiltoni. The sequence goes on from JAUYWG010000045.1 coordinate 1,003,777, forward strand.
AAGGAGCCCCAGCGGCGTAACTGCGTCTGCAGCTGCCATATGCCCCAGGAGCCTCAGTCATTTCGACCGAATTCAGCTCCATGCCGAGATAAGAGATCCTCTGCACTGGACAGAGTTTGCTCTTCTCTCGGTTGACCTGAAGGCCCAAATGGCTGAGGTGCCGTAGCACTGTGTCCCTGTGATTCAGGGCTCTGAGGTCCAGGATTGGCCTCAGCCCACCACTCTTTTTGGGCACGATGAAGTAGGGACTGCAAAACCCAGACCTCATCTTGGCTGGAGGGACAGGCTCGATTGCGTCCTTCGCCAGTAGGACAGCAACCTCCACATGGAGGACAGCGGCATCCGTGTCCAAGTGAACACGGGTATAAAGAATGCCTCTGGAGCAGGGGCCACAGGCAACCTCCGCCCCGCACCGGCGAACGCCTCGTCGCTCGACTCTCCCTCTGATGCAGCGGAAGACATCTCAGTGACACAGGGACAGAACTACAGGCGCTGGCAGACGCTCACGGAGCACTCTCGTCCCGCGAAACGTTCCGCACAGTCACCGTGCGATCCCCCAGGCGCCAGGTTGCGCAGGAGAAACCTCTCGCGGCACTGCGGCACTCAATGGCGAGGTCTCTTGTTCACGAGCAAAAAAGACTGCCGCTTTTTTAAGCCTTTAAAAAGGCTGCCAGTCTCGCGGGTCCGTTGACAGCTACCCAGATGAATATGCTGCAACGACGAGAGAGCATGAATTCAGACAGGAACTCTTGACAATGAAAGTGTTCTCCTCCAGCAGACTCGATACATCAGACGAGGTTCCGAAAGCGAAAAGCTGCGTGTGCAATCCAGCCGTGCCCTCTTAAACTCACGCTGTGATAAGGTGCACCTGGCTGTAATTATTGCACGCCAATAATTATTGGCCTTTTACAAAAGATTCGAAGACGATTGGTCTCTCATGCGAGATCCCATATGTAACGTCGAAGTGATTTGACTGAAAGGGTAACACGGAGTTTCAGCTCCCTCCAAAAATGTACAATTGGATTTAGGTCTGGAGACAGCCTAGGCCACTCCAGAACCTTATGGAGCCACTGCTTGGTGTTCCTGGCTGTGTGCTTTGGGTCATTGTGTAACGGTTGCTGAGGTAAATGATGCGCTCTCGCTTCCTTAGCGCAGAGAGAGAAGGCACGGAGACGGAACTATACTCAAAATAGTGAACAGTTTAATATAAATGTGGAATGCAGGAAAGTGCAGAGGACGGAATGCAGACACGTACAGCACAGCAAACATACTTCAACGCAAGATAAAACAGACAGAAATGAACCAAGTTAAATACAAAACTAATTAGACACAAACACAAGGCACCTGGGGAGACACAGCTGGGAATTCATTTAACACTAACGACCGGTGCGTGGTTACAAAGACAGGAGCACATGAGGAGAACGAATTAAAAAAAAAAAAAAAGAACAAAGACAGCAAAAGAAAACATAGAAGACCCATCTTTAATTCTCTGACTGAGGGAAGGAGGTTTTTATCCAATATGTCACAATACATGGCCCTGTTCATTAGGGGTGTAACGGTACACGTATTCGTATTGAACCATTCGGTATGCATACGAACAGAACGATTCAGAAAAAAAAAAGAAAAAAGTGTGTAAAAAATAATGTTTTCAGTGCTAAGCTCAACAAGGCAGTGCAAACAACATTTCCCTTTGCCACTTTTACAGTAGCCAAATAAGTTGAATGGAATAATAAGCCAAGCACAGGTTCTGAAAAAAATACTGTATAAAGACATGAGTTCATCCCTTAAATAAAAGGACACCTCTCGCCCTTTGAAGCCACGACCAATTCCAGCTGCATTTCAACCCAGCATTCAGCTGTATAACCAGGGGCCGGTTGCACCTGCTAGACTTACAAAAAGCTGGGCGTAAGCCCTACGCTGGACTTTGAAACGTCCAGCTTTATGATAAATATTTACACCTGTTGCAACAACTACAACTACGATCAGGCGCAGCTACGCCCAGCGTAGACTATGCGCGTCCTCGCTGACACATTCTCGCACAGTTATGGATTCAGCTGAGATGAGCTCCTGCTTCAACAAGTGAAGCCACTGTGCCATGATTTCACTGAGGAAACATTTACTAACAAGCCCGTTTTTCTATATGAAGTCTCCCTATACGTTCCATGACAGATTTCTTCAAATAAACATAAAAAATTAAGGCGGAAGGTTAAAAATAAAATATATATATCACCTACTCCTGTCAAAGGCTCATTGCAGAGAATAAGGCTGCAATGTTTGAACAGTTTAACTGCTCTTCCACAAATATATATATATATTTTAATTTAGCCTATAAAATCACAACGTCTTGTTGATCTTGTCACTAAACACAAATAAAAGTAGACTCTTTACAGTTCTGAATGATGTATTTAATGATTGGCATTTAAATAAAGGCTACTTTGTTTCTGAAAAATTAAAGTGATTATGGTTTTGCCTTGGCGTCCTGCTCAGCGCACTTCAGCCTCTCTGCATAAACACATCCCACATTTATTATTATAGCGCATTAGTAACATCTAAACATTGTTATACGCTTGAACTGTTTTTGTAGGTATATCTAGAATTTTATAAATCTTGTATCTCCGATAAAACATGATTTTGGGGAAATGTTTTTGGGGTAATGCTGGTACACAACAGCATATGATAGAAATATAAGGTACCGACTTTCACTATACAATGTTTAATAACTCAAAAATATGCAGTTTTTTTAATTTCCTGAAAAATAATGGGTTTGGAGATGGAGCCAACACAGAGCTTTGTGATTGTCTGCTGTAATTAACAAACAGACATTAATCCTAAAAACTAATAGTGTCTGAGCAAATCATACATTTTTACTTTACACCTACCTATGACTAGGCGTAACATTTAGTCTCAGACGTAGCACTACGCCACGAAGCGCTGTCAGTTACACAATAATTTCTGTTTTGGATTTTAAACTGCACGGCTCTGTTAAAATTAGAGAGCTTGTGTGCAAAACGCGCTGCATGTGAACATAATTTTATGTTAATTTTAATAAATAAAAATGTGAAAGTAAATCAAAGAAATTATTTTTTATATTGTTTTTTTTTGTATTGAAAACATACTGAACCGTGACATCACTGTATCGTATCGAACCGAACTGTGATTTTTGTGAACCTTTACACCCCTACTGTTTATCCTCTCCTTAATACAGTTCAGTTGTCCTGTCCCCTGTGCAGAAAAACACCCCCAGAGTGTGATGCTTCCAGCCCCATGCTTCACTGTAGGTATGGTATTATTGGGATGAAACTCATCATTCTTCTTTCTCCAAACACGGCGAATGGAGTTAAGACCAAAAAGTTCTACTTCGGTCTCATCTGACCACTGAACTATCTCCTATAACTCCTCTGGATCATCCAGATGGTCCCTGGCAAACTTCAGATGGGCTTGGACATGGGCTTACGCAGGGGAACCTTCCGTGCAATTCAAGACTTTAAACCATGACGTCTTAGTGTATTATTGATAGTAGCCTTAGAAACGATGGTCCCAGCTCTCTTCACAGCATTAACCAGCTCCTCCCGTGTAGTTCTGAGCTTCTTCTTCACCATTCTTAGCATCATTGATACCCCACGAGGAGATATCTTCCATGGGGCCCCAGTCTTCCATTTTCTGACAATTGCTCCAACAGTTATTATTTTTTTCACCAAGCTGCTTGGAAATTGCCCCGTAGCCCTTTCCAGCTTTCTGAAGGTATACCTCAATGTATGTATATATATATATATATATATATACATATATACATAACATAAAATAATAAACATTAAATTAAATAGTTCTTATAGCACAAAATATACAATTATTCAAAGAGGCCATGCATATGGAGTAAACTTTTACAGAATGTAGAAATGACTTCTGATATCTTTTTCTTCATACTTATGCATTTTTAAGTGTAATTAATGTAAAATACTAAATTGACTATTCAATTTAAAATTGAGTTTGGGTGAATAAATGAATAACCAATGACAGACGAAGAGGAATTCAGTCTATTCTGAAATCTACAGATAATATAATTGAAAATATTAAACAATTACCCCAGAAATTACAGTAATTATTAAATGTAAAAATAATAAAATTAGTATCACTACTTGGGACCTTCAGTGACAATTATTGTGGTCTGATTATATTGTTGCACTTGCACTGTAAGAACGCACATATTTCTCATTAAGAAATGCTGTACTCAGATATATATTATAATTATTTAATTGTAGGTTTCTTATTATGTTACAAAAAAAAAACAAATATCAGCTAATTGTGTCTCAAAGGAGTCTTTGCCAGCATCTTTGGTGGCCTCTCTCTATGCAGCATCCTGCTTCATTCAAGTTAAAATGACAACTGACCCTTAATTGAGGGGTGTATAGTGAGTAGGTCACTCTTTTCCATGCTACCCAGAACACTAGGGGAGCTAAGAGCTCCCGACATCTAACCAATTCTTCCTGTTGAGAGACCAGGCAAGTGAGTTTGAAAAAAAAAAAAAAAGAATGAAAAAATCCACTATACTCATGAGGCTGCATGGAGAAAGCCTTTGTAGCAGTTTGCCACTTGGGTTAGCTGCTCATGAGAACTACACCAGACTATGTCACGGCAGTAATAGTGAATGAGAAACGCAGAAGCTTTGTCACACAAAACACAATATTCAATACAATAACTCCTGCAATTTAGGCCAAACTTCATTGCAATTCCAATCCGCCACAATATTAGTATGAAAACACTAATACAGAGAACTAATATTCAAAATGACAGCTGTATAATATGCCAAAGACCCCTTACTGGTTATTTCACTGGTGATTACATTAGTGCTGATTATCTACAAGTCACATGAATCCAAGCCTTCATTTAGATGTCAAGTTAAGCAGGGAAGAATGCTGTAGAGGTGAAACTGAATCGCTTATCCTGGGGCAAACATAAAGATGAGAACAAAGCATAATGAATTGAGATGATGATATAATAACTTATATCATGAAAAGTAGATTCAATTCACGGCGATAAAGAAATCAACCAACATATATCACAATAAATGAGACATGTTACTTGTTTACAAACACACCGTTGGTGTAAACGTTAAGCAGTGTGGTGTTTTGAGGAGGTGTGAGCTGGAGAGGAACTGCTGCTGGACACATGGCTCTTGTCCAGTGAGAGGCGGTGGAGATCAGATCTGAGCTCTGATCACAGCAGTAGTGAGCTGCTCACTGCCACAGTCACAACACTGTGACATTTATCAGGGATTTGCACTTTTCTTCTTTTTATCTTTTTTTTTTCATCAAACGGGTTTAGACTAAAGCATCTCCTAAAGCAGGTGGTTACTGGGTGATCTGAGGAGGTTCACTGCACCACCTTTACCGGTAAGTGAGGGTAGGAGTGGGTGCTCATGATGAGTGAAGGATGAAACGATGGAAGTCGACACACTTTGTTTGCCTGAATTCGCACAATTACTTTCAATGAATAGCTTTGTTCTTATTCAAACCGGTAACACTCCGCGTTCGATAGCCAAAACACACAGAACGTAACGCTCGCGTTAGACGCGACGCCAGACTGGGACGCGTGTATTATTATTATAATCGAGACGTGACGCGACAAACCAGAACGCTTTAATTACATTTGCATGTAGAATGAGTTTAGGAGCTGTTTACACAGAACCCATGATGAGAATCGGCGCAGCAGACTGGATCAGGTCGCGTGGGTTTCCAGACGAGCTTTTAAACTTTTACTTATTCGAATTTGACACGGCGCCTTGAACCATATAAATGCGCCGAAATGACCGAAGAGAACACTGCCCTAAACGACGTTACGACATGTGTGGCATCGCATTTTGTGCACTATATTCTGTTCCATATGGCTCTCCATCTAGTCGTATTCCGACGTGCGGACGGTCCCTATAACGCATCTATTCCACTTCCAATGCTGACATGTGCTTCAGCTACAGTTGTAATCCGTATGTTTCAGGCTGTAGGACGTCATGACAGCCGAAAAGACGATTCCCATCATAAATGGAAAAGCGGACGATTCGATGGACCCCGAAGCGGCGAGCCCGAGCGCAGTGCGCAGCAACGACAAGAAGGTGGTGAATGAGAGGGGACAGTGGAATAATAAGGTTGAGTTTGTCCTGTCAGTGGCTGGAGAGATTATCGGCCTTGGCAACGTTTGGAGGTTCCCATATCTGTGTTACAAGAACGGCGGAGGTGAGAGATTATTCCTTCATTCTCATTCCCTGACACACTCCCTGATTCACCTACTCCTGTCAAAGGCTTATTGAGCTATTTTCCCCTTCCTCACAGATGCGAATAGGCAGTCTGTTTATGCACCAGATTTTTTTTTCTTCAACCATGCTTTTAGATTTGCTTCTACACTTTGGATCAACTTCTGTGGTGTTTTAAACTATAAGTAGGCGTAAACATATTAAAAACATAGTATCAAAGAAAGTTTTGGTTGTTTATGCAATAGTCCATAGTCACTGCATTGAAAAAAATAAAATAAAATAAATGAAAACATAAATAAATAACGTCCTGGGTCACGTGACTATTGGTTGTGGCCATGTGATATATTCCTAAAGGTCACAAAAGGCAGATTCCAGCAGTGCAAAAGTAGCACAAGGGAATTTAGAGAGAAACAGTAGCACTAATAAAACCACACCATCTGATAAACATCCAGCAACTAATAGAATTTCTCAAATATTTCTGGTCATATTTTTATTAGACTCTTAAATAATAAATAAATAAATGACAGGTTTTATGAGTGCTGGTCACATATCTACCTTTCATTTGATTCATTGGGGTAGGCTAGTTGGCCGTTAATCAACTGAAATCAGTAAATTTGCTTAACTTAATGTCTTTTTTAGGGGCTTTCTTTGTGCCTTATGTCATCTTCTTCGTCTGCTGTGGAATCCCAGTCTTCTTCCTGGAAACAGCACTGGGTCAGTTCACTAGTGAAGGAGGCATCACATGTTGGCGAAAAGTCTGCCCACTCTTTGAAGGTAAGGCTAAGGTCACTCTGGTTATTTTTTTAAACATTTTTTCTCATGATTAAATTGGTGCTCACTGAACCTACAGCAGTGTCAAGAATAAAAGGAATGCAAAACTGCATGGTTTTGTGTCTATAATATTGGTTATGTGTCTCTTATAGGCATCGGCTATGCGACCCAAGTCATCGAAGCCCACCTGAATGTTTATTATGTGGTTATATTAGCTTGGGCCATTTTCTACCTGTTCAATTGCTTTACAACAGAGCTGCCCTGGGCATCGTGTGGTCACTACTGGAACACGGGTTGGTTTATTTGAGGATTCAAGACAGCATTTCCTAGAATTAAGTAAAATAATTTAATGCATGCATGAAAAACGGACAAAACTGGTTTAACAGAACTTTTCTAAATTTCCAGAAAACTGTGTGGATTTTAACAATGAAAGCATTGCCAACCTCACCAACCCATATGCCACATCACCAGTCATGGAGTTTTGGGAGTGAGTATGATTCTGTCTGTTTATTAGCATTACATGTTGCACATATTCCTAGGATCATCAGTATGTGGCAGCTGTCTGAGGCAATATCCTAAGGAGAACAGTCTATGAATTCACCCAGAAACTCTGTGACACCAGCAGTTCACAACAACAAAAATTAATATGCACAGTAACACTCTAGCTTTCCAGGCAAATTTTGGCACAGTTCTTGTGCAGAGCAATCGACCACTGCTTATTATCCATGGAAATCCATAACCTTTTTCACTGATAATTAGCCATTGCTGTTGTCAACAAGCATCAAAAGGGCACTTGCACAGCTAGGAATGGTATGGACACAAATTTGGCCACAGTCGGCTTGTCTTTTCTCCACAGTTTCATATTCAAGGCCAAATACAGAGGAAGCAAGTCATGTCCTAGCGGTCAGACAGTTCTCGCATGTTGCTGGGCTCTGCCTCACACTCTGAGCATGCAGGCCTCTAGTACTGAGAGGCACAGAAGCAGTCAGTTCGGAGGTTGAATGGTGAATGCTTGTTCAAAGGGGGCATGGCTTAGGCAGTGGATGTCACCCAAGAACATGTCAAAGATGATAAATGGCATTGCGAGAAAAAGGGAATTGTGGCTTTCCCTCACAATCTCACAAGTTATTATGTTGCAACCAGTCAACGTTAAACAAAACTTCAGACCACCTTAAAGTAGGATTAATAGCTGGCCGTGTGGAGTTGACTCTCCTGGAATTCAAAAGCACTTGGAAGTTTGACGGAAATCATTGTGACTGCGTCATTGTTTCAGGGCCATTGTACACGGCGTGCATCAGAAAGTGTCATGGGGTACACATAATGCAGTCTCATTTAGAGCTAACCTTGCAGAACATAAATGCCCATTTGTGTCCATGTGTTGCTCGTCTGCTGGGAAGGTTATTCATTTCAAAATTTTTTCCCTTCTAGACGCCGTGTTCTCAGCATATCCTCTGGAATTGAAGAAGTTGGCAGCCTTCGCTGGGAACTTGCTATCTGTCTTGCTATAGCCTGGGTCATATGTTATTTCTGCATTTGGAAAGGTCCCAAATCAACTGGAAAGGTAAAAACAAAAGGTCCAGTGACCAGAAACGGTGGTGAATGTGTGTAGATGTTGAGAAGGCGAGTTGGAGATGTCTCAATGAGAAACTTGCATGAATGGGGGAACTTAGCGCCCTAATGTTCAACAGGAAATTAATTGGGTAAGGGAGCCGTACGTTGCGTCCTCGCAAATGATGTAATCAGCACAACTTTTGACATGTTGAAGGTTCATACACTATGTGGCATTGTTCACCTGCAATGTGCATCTAATGATTTGAAAGGGCTCAAATGCAAACACTCTGCACAGTCTCGAGTCTTTAAGGGTTTGACGAGTCTTTACTCACTTCGAAACTTGAGTGAATGTCAGCTGTCAAAACTACCGACAGACAGGTATCAGAAAGGCCAATAAACAGAAGTCTGCAACTTTCCAGGAAGTGAACGGAAATGTAGGTGCATCCTCAACAACAACCAAATGGCTTATTGGTAAACTCAAACCAACCTACTGTGTGCCTTTGGAAAACAAACAGTTTGCATTATTCCTGTGTCTGGAGAGCAAAATGCTGCTCTGGCCTTCATCTACCTTTGCCTTGTACCCACAATCCATTGCATTATGAGGGCCTGTGTCCCTCTGCCAATCTCTGCAGCTCAGTCACTAGCCTTCCTCTGGATTCTATTCTTCCAGAAGCCTTTAAGAAAGTCTAACAGACTCAATGAGCCAGAAAGAAAGTGCAAAGAAAGGAAGAGGGATGTGTGGGGAAAAATAAATGGGTTCACATTGTACAGGTCCAGGAGAAAAGCTCGGCAGCTAGGCCTATATCTCCTGAAGTGGCTTTTGTTTGGCCGTGAAGCAAGGGGAAAGAATGCTCCTTAATGGCGAGGCTTTAGCAGCCTGTCCAAGATTGATTTCTGTATTCACAAGAGGAAAGTGGAGCGTTCATGAGGAGCATGCAGAGTTCCTCTGCTCGCCTCTTCCCTTCTGTGAGGAATTATGTCTGGCGGATAGCAAACTGCTTTCTTCCTTTCCTTTGACCGCTATACAGATTGCAGCATTCAGGACATTTGCTAAGCTGTTCACCGCAGGTCTTTTGTGACTCCTATAAGCCAGCGGTAGATTTATGGCATGGGGCTGACCTGTGAATGTGGAGATAAAATGTTTGACCAGGGAGAGTTGGGAGAAAGTCAGCGTGTGTCAAAGTCTCACGGCGAGTTTAAACATTGCCCCATTCATTGAGAAAAACCACACGCATGCCTTTGAAAGCCTAGCGGGGGATTCACTTATTGCAGTGGCCATGGTTTTTTGGATATGGATATGTAATCATTTTACGAGACAAATTGAAAAGGCAGTGAATCAGCGAGCTGGACGAGCTCATACTGTGAGGTGCGTTTGGATTAAAGGATCTCCTTTGTTGAAGCGCTCACTCTTACAGATCTCCTCTTAGCACGGTGGCTTGGTTTGTGTCACCCTGCCGGATTACTTGGTTAAGCAACATTATATAAAGATGCTAAGGAAGCGTTTTTTAATGTTTTAAAAGCTTCCCATCTCTCCATTTTGTTCACTCTGAAGTGAAAACGTGTTTGTTGTCATTTTGTACAGTAAATTACCCAGGTCAGATTGAAACTGTCGGCAATTGTACGTTTCTGTGCCACACATTTTCCCACACTGCCAACACAACCCAGTTGGGCTCCTTCTAGAGGGAAACAGGGTAGAAGCTTTTGTGTCCAAAACCAGTTTTGTCCTCGCATGGTCTTGACCGGGTGCCAGAGGAACAAGAACCTAGTGCCGCCCCCAAGGGTGGTTTTGTTCACGGGACTGAAAAAGCTTCAAAATGTTGAACTCATTTCTGTGGACCATGAATGGCTTTTGCAAAAGCATTTTAGGTCCTGGAACTGGAATGTACTACAGATAAGAATCATGCCGTGATGTTCTAACGCTGAGGATTCAAACCTCTGTGTGTCTTGGGAGACAAAGCTCTTGCACTGGTTTGGTTGAGACTTGGTAATAATTCAAAACTGTGAAAATCATGTTGACAAGTCACAACATAACGGTGCTCTGGCTATTCTATTTTTGTCATTTTGATGTGCTGTGTATTCTCCATCAAAACCTCTGGCTCGGACTTGCGTCTCTTCATCCCCCTGAGAGTAACTTTTTCAATCGGCACCCAATTAAGGCTTTGAGAGAGTACCTGCCCCCTCTGGCAGACCCTCAGAGCACTCCGTAACCCCTTCACGTTAAGTGTGCTGTTTTATTCGCTCACTCATTCATTTGCTTCAGCCCTTTCTCTAAAAGGTATAGTGGGTGCACAGCTAGACAGCTGATTTGCACATTATAGCCCACCACAATGGAGGGTAAAAAAGAAATCATTTGTTCAGTCTTCAGACTGCATTTTTATGGAATGGTTTAATATTTAAGCAGCTTTACAGAAAGGCATATTATGTCTGTAGTGCCTTAGTGCTTTACCACAGCATCATAAACAGTACTGTTGTTTTTCTATTAGTAAGGTGTCCATCCAAGGACTTTTTGCTAAAAACATATTTAGCGCTTCAAAATCTTTACCAATGTAACTGATGGAAATTCCATTTACCAATTAAATTTCTCGTGTGTCAAACTACTTTTTTCCATTTAACTTAAGCACATAAATTCTATATTGATACTTTAAATGTTGCAAAAAATAGTTTGGAACACCTTTTGTTGAGATGGGATTTAATGCAAATAAATATGGTGTCATATCACAGAATTAGCCTATAGTCAGTATCCATATTTGTGGTGTTGTTGGTGTCAAAGCACCGTTTCTCTGTAGACTAGTTCAAAGCGCATAAATCCTATTCATATTATTATTATCTAAAATGGTAAATATTCTAAATATTCTAAATCTTTATTCTGTACATTCACAATAAACAGTTGTGCTTTTGTAAATTTGATGTTGCTTTCAAGAGTTCATCACAAAAATTAACTAAAAGTCTTGTTTTTTCATTTATTATGTATTTAGAAAAATATATTTGGCATATGGGCCTAATTTTTCATATATATATATATATATGTATTAGTGAAATGATTAATCGCGATTAATCGCATCCAAAAAGTTTTTCTTTACATAGTATATTTGTATGTACTGTGTATATTTAT
>JAUYWG010000045.1:1023007-1034220 GCA_034779775.1 Enteromius afrohamiltoni
TGAGTGTGGAGGGAATTATGGTGTTAAATGCTGAGCTGTAGTCGATGAAGAGCATTTTAACATAATTCCCCCCTCTAGTGTCCAGGTGAGTGATGTGTGAAGGAGATGAGAAATGGCATCCTCTGTAGACCGGTTTGGACGGTATGCAAACTGTAGTGGATCAAGTGTTGCTGGTAGAGAAGATATGATGAAGTCTTTGACCAGCCGCTCAAAGCACTTAATCATTACTGAGGTGAGGGCTACAGGGAGACAATGGGAACAATGATGGACTCTTTGAAGCATGTGGGGATCACCAACTGAGATAAAGAGAAATCTTAAACTATCTTAAAGATTGTTTGGGCGCTGGGAGCCCCTTCTTGGGGGGACTGAAATAAACAAGCAACTGCTCTGACTTTCTCCACATGGCAGCTCTGTGGACCTATGTGTCCAGTGCTCGCAGCTTCTGCTGGCCAGGCTCCCTGAAGGGAGGTGGGTTAAAGGCCTGTAGTATTACTGGCTGAGGTATGACCGTAGGTACCTTAGGGCCGCTCACAGGTACAGGAAGGCTTTGGCCATGCCTGGCTCAAAGTCGAGATGTGTAGGGGCCACTGAAAGGGCCTGAAGGTCACCTACTCTCCTCAGAGAACACAATGCTAGCAAAAGTGTGGTCTTTATTCTTAGCAAACGATCTGAAATATCCTCTAATGGCTCAAAAGGGGGGCCACAGAGGGCTTCTAAAACCACAGAGCCTGATCTGAACTAACTATCGTATGATTGACGGCCGCGAATTGTGGCGGAGCGCAACCGAACTGGATTCTGTATCCGTTTTCTACAGTATGCAGGACCCATCGAGACACATTTGGCAGCAGTTTTCACGCTGCCAAAAAGTCTACTGAGGGAACCATTCTCTCAAGGCTGGTCTCTGATGATATTTGAGGGTTGATGTTTCGACCCTCGGGTGGAGCTGTTTCCCTCGCGAGAGCTTTTTTGAAGATCTCAGCGCCGCTACGTTTCCGAGCGGACTGTCCTGAGATTGGTGTTCGTGGGAGATGCCCACGCCCGTAACCCCGGTGGGATACATGAAGCGATCTCCCGAGGGCACTGAGGAGAGGTGGGCCCCATATAATGCGGGGTTAACCACTCTTCCCCAGAGGGGCCTGCCCTCAGAAGTCCTGAAGAAGTCAACCACAAATGCCTCGTAACTGCGACCATAGCTGCCATAGATTTTCCTATAACTCGGGCTGTTTCTTAGTGGCTCGCAGTGCGAGGGATGTCTTCACCACTGACATGCTTTCCTTCATCCAGCTCTTTCAGCAAGCTGGCTTGGTATGCCTGTAATACCAGCATGGTATGCAGACACGCACCTGCCTGACCTGCTGCTGAGTACCCCCTACCCACTAGATTCAATGTCACTGATTAGTGGGTAGGGCCGGAGCCTTCAAAGACGCTGCTGAATCGGGAGAGAGATAGCCCACGAGCGTCTGCTCTGCCAGAGGCAACGTTTTGTAGCTGTTTTCGCCCATTCCAACCACGTTACCATAATATAGGGATGCTGGCACGAATAAACGGGACGAAAATGCCTTTTTCCTACTACCTAACTACCTCTGCGTGTAAATCGGGAAAGCATGCAAGGCTCCTTTTTGGAGGTGGCTGCCTTGCTTTTAGAAATCTTTCATCTTATTTACACTTTTTAGGCTCTGCTTTGACTTCGGCCGGCCAATCGATGTTTAATTTGGCGACGACATTTGTTAGTCCCCACATCCAAAAGCTCCTCATACTGGGGTGAGTTGCGATCCCCACGAATGCCGTCACCGCTCTTCATCGAAGAGAGCCTTCCGGGAGCGAAGCACACGCAGCGGCAGTCTCTCAAAGTGCTTGCAGCCCTCCTTATCACTATGCTGGAGGGCTGCTACAGCGTGCTCCTCTCCCAGGCAGACTACACAGAGCATGTGCGAGTCATCCGGCAAAATACACCTCTCACACGGGCTCACACACATTTTGTAGCTACTGCCTTCGCCCCTTTTTTGTTTCTGTTGTGCTTTTGACATATTTTCTCTATTTTTTGTCTTTTCTCTCAAACAGACTTCTTTCTTTTTCTTTCACACAGAGACACAGGGTGAATCCTGATAATTCATGAGATATTACTGCATGAAGTAAGGCATAATTCATGCATTAATTTCTGCATGATTTCATAGCAATTCATGTACCCTTACCACAAAGTATTACCCAATTTGGCTTTAAAAAACTGACGCATGTGTAACATGGGTTACCTGGTCTTGGATAGGAACACATGGGAATTGCAAACCTAGATCATTCTGATTCAAAATAAACGTTTTAAACAACTGACCCCTGGTTTTTAATTCCATTTTGATTGTGATTCAGGGCCATGAAATGGACAAATGCAAGCAAGACTTTTTTTTTTTTATTATTATTAGTAATTTCTTTGTTTTTCTTTCAAAAAAGAAAGTGGCCTTGGGTAAAATGGATCCTATTGGCTTTAGTATGATGTGTAACTAGCTCTCCGCTCTGTTTGGAAGGGTTAAAATGTAAAACACAAAAAGTTAAATTATGGGTGGTAAGTCTCAGAAAGAACTGAGAATTAATGATTAATGAACTGTCAATTGATATTTGACCACATCTCCTATCATTTAAAATAAATGACAACTAGAACACGTGTCTTAAAATCACATGGCTGCACCAGTGGAATGCACAGCAGTTATTAATTAGTGATTGTTTCAGGTGTGGGTGGATGCAGGAACTCAGATCTTCTTCTCATATGCTATATGTCTGGGCTGTCTTACGGCTCTCGGCAGCTACAACAGCTACAACAACAACTGCTACAGGTGAGAGTCCAGTCAAGTGATATGTTCACAGTGCCTGTTCAACATCCTGGAACTTTTACTGTCTTTATTTTGTACAGCCTATAACTATATTAGTCAAAAGAAAACATACTTTCATGTCAAAGTGATATACATTTATACAGCTAACACTAGAAGCGTTCTTTCTTTACAGTAAGTAGGGACTTTAAGCAGCCTCTATTTTAAGACCAACAGCATGTCGACGTCATATTGCACGTTCACGACTTTAGCTGCTACGTTGTGTTCTGCTGCACACCGTCTACTATGGGAGAACAACTGTTTTGCTGTCGTTGTTACAAAATGACGGATTAGGTAGTTAAATGTTAAGTTTTATGGTATATACCATTTCATTTCATCAGTATACAATTGTAACACTAGTCTTACATTTATTCTGTAAATCATAATCATATGGAGATTGTGAGTGGACAAACATCTACTTGTCTGCCCATAAATTGGACTGCGATCGAGACTTCATTTGTTTGATCAGACCATAGAAACCTTCCCACAAATCCTCTGACATGTTGTTGCTAAGATATGACTTATTTAATGTCGACTTTACATTGACACTTTCTCATAAAGCTGGCTACTGTCTGTGGTACCAACTCCTTCATTGGTTTTCGGGTGGTCTCCCTTGCTAGTGTCTTTCAATCATAATTTCTTCTTGGAAATCTTCTTGTCTCCATCCTCTGACCTGTCTTTTGTTCTCTTCTGCTTTCTTTATGATGCAAATTTTGGCACAAGACTGACTTTCTGTTTTCCAGAGATTTAATTATACTTCATTTTTTTCTGTTGACTAATGGCAAAAAATAAATCCACTGTGATTTAGTGTGGATGTGATGCACTTCACCTTGTCTTTGCAGGGACTGCATCATGCTGTGCTGTCTGAACAGTGGCACAAGTTTTGTGGCAGGATTTGCCATCTTCTCTGTCTTGGGCTTCATGGCATATGAACAGAACGTGCCAATAGAGGCAGTGGCAGAGTCAGGTGAGTGTGAGTTTGTGAGCAAAATTTGTTGAAACAGTTCTTTAAAACCATAGGGTCACATTGGGTCTATAGTCATTTTAATGACTTTATAATCTATAGACTGAGAGTTTTTCATCTGAGATACAGTAGCCTGTGGTGAGATGTTTGAGTGTGGTGTTTCTGGACTCAATGCAATTTAAAGCACTTCTCAGAAAAGCTTTTTATTGTATGACTTATTCAACAATTCAGCATTACTTATTTACTGTAGTAGAGCAAGGATGACTGTAAAAGTGACTGAAATACACTTTGAAGGGTTTTAGAAACTATCTGATTTAATAATTAAGATAATGGTGTCTGGGAGAGCAGTTGCTTTGAGCACTGGTTCTCAAACCTGTTCCTATACAATACAGAGACAGTGTGTTTACAAGTGTTTAGTCACAATGCTTATGATACGTGATCAATAACCATGATTTAATGCTCATTTACAAAAGCTCTGCTTTTACTAAAAAGCACAGTTATTTCTGCAGCCAGTATTATTAGATGCAGTAGTTCTTAGCTGATATTCTACTATGTTGCTCTAGTGTTATGGCAGAGTGCTCTTGGCTTGCTGATTTTGGACCGGTGTCTCTGTACAGCAAAACCAGAGCCAAGCCACATGGCATGGTTAGGCTTATTTCACCAGGACCGTCCCTGAGACTGCTGAATTGGCCAGTCTAATGCATATTGTCCAAGTATCCACCCAGGAGTGTGTTTCGCAAAGCAAATATGATTGCAAGTTTCAAATAGTTTAATGGAACTGGCAACCATAGTTATTTAATGATGATACTACGTTACCATCACGCTACTTACTTTGTAATACTTTGTTGGACTCTTGACCCTTGACTTTATAACGTTATATTTTTGAGGCTGCCATAACTGTGTCTGTAAAGCACATTTGTTATGGCAAAGGAATGCAAGGTGACCAGGTGATATTGGTTTGTTATTGATGATGATAATAACAGTCATCGTACCCACTTCCTAATCTAACATTGTCTTCATTCTTTCAAAAATCATAAAAAAAGAAGTATCATACAGTGCAATGTGTTTCAGGTCCGGGTCTAGCGTTCATAGCGTATCCTAAAGCTGTGACCATGATGCCGTGGTCTCCCTTGTGGGCCTGCCTGTTCTTCATGATGCTCATCTTTCTCGGGCTTGACAGTCAGGTGACAAATGCACACATTTTATAAACAATTTCCTCAAATAATTAATTCAACCAAGAATATGCCATTATCTACTCAGCCTGTTGTGTCGAACATGTACACTTTATCACATTTTATTTGTGTGATACGCATACAAATTAGCATTTTCTTTGCAATCTAGTTTTAAGAGGTTTTACTACTATTTGTAATACTATTATTTAAAAGAAAAGGATATTTATATAAATATTAGTATTTAATAATAGTGTTTAATATTTTGAAATGTAAGAGACAGAGGCTCGAAACAAGTTCTTTTTACTTTCAACAAAACCTTGTAAGATGCTGCCAATAAATGCAGTGAGCAGCGCTGTCATCAGAAATCACCAATAACTGATTAAACAATAGTATGACAAAGACATGGCTTTCCTCAGCAGACATTCAAACTAATGTTATTGTGAATTTGAGATCGAGCTGAAGAATAAATTCTGTATCAGATGCAGGTAGTCACAGTAATCACTAATCGTTTTAAAAAACATCCCGCAAGTCCCTATCTGAATCAAATGATTTGTGTTAACAACGATCTGGCTGGAGCACCTCAAAACAGTCTGATTCAGTTTCAAAAAGCACTGCTATTTGCTTGCTTTCTCTTTAGAATTTATTAGTTGCTTGAATAACAGTGGAAATAGTCCTGACTTCCTGAGTTCATGATAATTACAGTTCCCATTGCATTAAAACATTTCATGACATGATACCCATTATCAGGTACTTGCCTAAAAAGGCAGGTATGTGATGTGCATTGTTAACAGATGACACTAACACTATAATTTTTCTATTGCGAATCATTCGTATGGTTTTAGTTAAAGGTGATGGTTCTTCTCTTTGTAGTTTGTGTGCGTGGAGAGTCTTGTGACTGCAATCGTGGACATGTATCCTAAAACCTTCCGTGTGGGTTATCGGCGAGAGCTTCTCATCCTGGGAATGTCTGTGGCTTCGTTCTTTGTGGGTCTAATAATGCTGACAGAGGTAAAGTCCAGTGGCATTACTATCACCCTTGATTGTCATGTTTCTCTGATGTTCAGCACATCACTCTTCCCCAGGTGGACGTATCGTCACAATAATTAATCTCATAAAAAAAGCATAATACATGATAATGAAAAATCCAGGTGTCTTATTCATCAGTGACAAACAGATTTGCTATCATGTTGGTTTATCCTTATGGACATGCTTGGATTAACGTAGTTAACTGTTAACCTAAAAAAAACATGATTTGCAGTGTATTTTTCCCTGTGACGATGGTGTCTTGGCATATTGCTGTCAGCACCTGGCACTTATGTGTTTATGGCCTGTAGTGAGAGTACAAATAGGTCTGCATTCAGGCTGAGACAGGAGGAAGCTCTCCGCCAGTAATGTGCAGTCAGGTGAACTCTTTCACTCTGCGTTTCATGAATAAAGCCGCGTGACTGTGGCATTCTCTGTTACCAGGATCAGAGGGATGCTCTATATAGCACATAAAATGCATTGAGCGTGTGTCATACTCTGTAGTCTTGTGTGTGTGTCCTGTATTCCTCTGACTGTGCGTAACTCTGCTCTGTTAGGGTGGCATGTACGTGTTCCAGCTCTTTGACTCGTATGCAGCCAGTGGCATGTGTCTGTTGTTTGTGGCCATCTTTGAGTCCATCTGCATTGGCTGGATCTATGGTAAGAGATGACTTTGTTCTGGTGTCGCAGTGTTCATCACTTAACATCTTTATTACTAATAGTTTAGACATCCTCAGCTGAGCACTCTCGCTCTAATTCAGTGTTTACCCTTTAACTGCCAAATGTCACGCAATGAGAGCATATCTTTATACGTTATTGCCTGAAGCAGAGATAGCCTGTGATAATAAGGCCATGAATTAGGCTTGTGACACATTGTGCCATGCAGGTACAGTAGATATTTTGTCAATGGTGAGGCTGTTCACGATATCATCACATTTCTGTAACCATAATGCCACCTGCTGGCAGGAGTCAGACAGTGCATGTATTGCAATGGCATTCAATATTTAAATATTTTTGCAGCAGAAATACAGTAAATTCCAGTGTCTTTTAATGCAAGTTGTATTTTTGTAGCATGTGCATGTATAAAAATGTGACATTTTAAGTGAAAAGGGTCATCTTTATCCTCAGGTAGCGACAGGTTTTATATGAACATCGAGGACATGATTGGATACAAGCCCGTCTTCTTCATTAAATGGTGCTGGAAGTTCTTCACACCAGGCATCTGTGCTGTGAGTTGAACTGGATGTACTGATAGTCAAGATGTTTACCGGCTGTGAGTGATAAATGCTAATCATTGGCCATATGATGGTGATTGCAGGGCATCTTCCTGTTCTTCCTGATCAAGTACAAACCTCTAAAGTACAATAATGTGTACACGTATCCAGACTGGGGTTATGGCATTGGCTGGATGATGGCCATGTCCTCTATGGTTTGCATCCCTCTGGGAATTTTGTTTCAGATCTGGAAGACAGAAGGAACTTTCCGTGAGGTAAGCCTTTTTGTTTTTGTGAGCCTGGACGTAGTTTGTGAATGCTATTTAATATGAGTAACCTATGCAATGTAATAAGCTAGTGAATAATGTTCCCTAACCTAAAGGATTACTTTCAGTAACATAATGTCATTTGCTATTCCAATGACTTTTCATTGCAAATTACAGTATCAGCACCATTTGAATAAAAAAAGCAAGCATGAATTGGACAATGTCTCAGTATCTGGCTTGTCTTTTCCTTTAATGATTCTAAAGCAACATGATGATCTTGATTTGAGATGCTAGAATATGGCCAGGTCGTCATGGTAAACGAGAAATGATTCTCAACTGACTTACCTGGTTATATCCAAAGGTTAAT
The DNA here is from genome assembly GCA_034779775.1 of Enteromius afrohamiltoni. Lineage (NCBI taxonomy): Eukaryota > Metazoa > Chordata > Actinopteri > Cypriniformes > Cyprinidae > Enteromius > Enteromius afrohamiltoni. The sequence goes on from JAUYWG010000045.1 coordinate 1,030,869, forward strand.
CCATTCAGTTAAATTAGAAAGTAGAACACAATATGAACATTTTGAACATATACATTTTCTTTATTTTGCAATAAAGTTTTTTTGCATAAACATTTTCCATCCAAAAATATTATTATTAGCTTCCAGTCAAGCTATACTGTCAGTTTTGAGCATGCATTCTTCGCTTCACTCGTCTTTTAGCGTATATTCAGATTTCTGCACTGGCCTTTGTACTTGATAAACATCACTGAAGGCATGAGTCATCATTTCCTTCCTCCTTCATTGTCCTTGATTCACCCGACTGAACCTCTCATGCTGCTGCCGACCATTTTAGATAGAAGCTAGAAAGTGCATTGTTGTTGTGGTGCAGCGGGAGTGTGGAGATGCTGTGGTGTAGTGCAGAACTGATGCCACAGTGACGTGACCCCATTGTGCCATGTCGTATTGATTGTGTCTGCCTCAGAAAGCATGTGATGAGGTTAGTGCACTACGCTGCAGAAATCTTTGTCTCAATCACTAACTTTGAATTAATTTCCACCAACATTCTAAACATCTAAAAATGAACAAGGAAAGACTTGAGAATATCTCTTCCTTTTATTTTTCTTAATCCATTGGAAAGTGTTTGTCATTTATTCTTAAAATATAATTTATCTGTGTTCTCTTTAAAGAAGAGAGTACAAAAGTACGGAAGTGCAATAATATTCAAGTAGGTCTATAATGTTTTCAGTTGCTCAGCTGGCACATGAATCCAGCATCTTAAATGTCATGTAATTGTTCAGTGTACGGTAGCAGAAAAATGGTACGACGAAATGAAATGGCAGCACAAGCCTTTAAACCCTTCTCTACAGACTGTCCCAAGCTGTGATGGCAAAGACCTACAGATACACTTTTTTCTCTAAAAAGCATCAGCGCATCACCAGTAGGGACTGGTTTCAACGAATGAAGCTCGGACACTTGCTTATATAGTAAAACATTCTGTAACACTTTATTTTAAGCCGTCGTAACACAGAGTAATGCCCTAATTAGATACTTAGTAGCAGCCATTGTACTTAAATGAAATAAAATGTAATTATCATGTAACTAAGTTATGGAGCAGCCTGTAATGATGTAGATGTAACAGACAGCTGCTGTTACACACCGAGCCTGTTACACAGATACCTACACTTAAGTACAATCTTGATACACTTTACTTTAAGTAGCTAATGTCTGTGTACTTGCATTTATAATAACAACTGCAACACGTGTTTTGGTTTCCTAAGTGTCTGTGTAACAGACTCGGTCTGTAAACAAATGTGTAACAGTAGCAGCCAGTTACATCTCCATCATTACAAACTGTAAGTACTTAGTTACACTGTAAGTACATTTTGTTAACTTACTGGTTAATTACTCTGTATTAAGGACACTCTGCAATAAATAAAGTGTTACCAAATATTCTTGTAGCTCTGTGTGCTTTGTAACGTTCCTCAAGTGCAATGCTCATTAGTGTATGGATGTATTTGCAGAGGATCAAAAAGCTGACCACACCCAGCGCTGACCTGAAAATGAGGGGACGCCTCAGCTCCAGGGGTCCCTGCGCTATCAATGACGCTGATGCCAAAATGAGGGCGGATGGCAAGATCTCCACCATCACAGAGAAGGAGACGCATTTCTAAACCCAAGACACAGACATCACCGGCACAAATGGACAGAAAAGTGAAGAAACAAATATGCTTGCCTTTATTTTTAAAAAGAGATCTATTATCACATTTGTAGTGTTGCTTTTTTGCACAAGCAGGTAACACATCACAATTTAACGTCTTGATTAAAAACTGAGTTTTGTATCAGAGTGTATCTAAATCTAGATGAAAATGTCGTCTTGCCTCACTCTTTGTCACATTAGTCATGTCTGTACTTGTAGAATGAAGCCAAGGAAAGCCAGTGTGCTGTGAAATGTTTTTACACACTAGCTCTCGGCTCTGTGCAGATTACTGTAGAGTACTGTTCTAATGAATAGAAGATGTCTATGACCACTCCAAACGTTGGCTGTATGTTTGTAGATGAGGCTCAGTGTTGTCAGATTCACTGTCCTTCAGCTAGCATTGACTCGCGGGGCGAGCATGACGTAGCAAGCCCATTCGCCACGCCGTCTTACGCGGCTCGAATTTTTGGCTATTTCACACCAATTAAACTGAGTTTAATTAAAGGTGACAGACCAAACGCAGTTTTTTTTTTTTTTTTCATTTCAGGCTGGTGTTTCAGAGAGTCATCTAAACACACTCGTCATGCACCTCTTATTAACGTTCATAAAGATTCTGTCTTAGTGTAATTTTTGTGTTACAATATTAAAGGGCAGAATGATGGTGAAAGATGTGTAGATGAAGCTTTTTTTGGCTTGAGGATAAACACAAAAGTGCACATTTCAAACAGTTTATATTGTTTTCTTCATAGTAGTAACATAAAATGAATCCATTCGATTTGCTAAATCTAATGATAATGCAGTTTGCATTCATAGTCAGATTTAAAAAATGGCATGACATTGTTATTAATGATGTACTAATGTACCATTATTAAACACATACACAAACAGGCTACACAACACAATGCAGAGAAGGTTTGGTCAGCTGTATAGATGTAGTACTAAATTAAGAAAGTGCAAATGACAAAGAAGTAGTTCTTCTTTCATGTCTATTTTAAGTGTTTGTAGCCCAGGTATTGACATCCATTAAGTCATTAGGAAGCTGTGCAAATGTGTTCTAATGACCCTTGCAATTCAACAGCCATAAGTACTTTGATCAAACAGTGCTGGATCTGTAATGTACTATCACAGTAAAGAGCACTTTTTATTCTTAGTATACTCAGGATGCGCTGTAAGCCCTGTGCACATGCATGCAATCTTTGGTCTGGTCTGTTTCATCACGACATCATCAGTTTGTACAAGTAAACTTGTTTGTGTTTTAATAGCCTGTTAACTTTTCAGATATATGTATATTTTTACATTTCTTTAGTTGTTTTGTGTTCTATTTCTTGATGAAAAAAAAACTTTCTCTGAGGACTTTTGATATGTCATTCAACAATCAAGTTCTAGATATATGATGGAATTGTTGTATGTGCTGTTTACACAGATTTTGGTATTCACAGGACATATGAATTGTGTGCTTACTCATTTTTAAAAATAAAAGATACAAAACAAACATATCTGTTGCCTTGGTCAATTTTGTTAACCCTAGTATGAGTAAAACTTAAAAAAATAGAAGAAAAAAGTATATACATATATATATATATATATATATATATATATATGCAGAGCAAGAGTTTCAGCTCCCTCCAAAATTTACACTTGGATTTAGGTCTGGAGACTGGCTAGGCCACTCCAGAACCTTGATATGCTTCTTAC
>JAUYWG010000045.1:1036225-1053903 GCA_034779775.1 Enteromius afrohamiltoni
CCGTTCTCTCGACGGATAGCTTCCGGGAGACTGTGAACACCGTGGGCTGTGCTGTCTCTATCGTTTATTCACTCTTTGTGCTTGCAAAAGAATCAATAAACGCTTGAAATCACTCTCAAGTCTCCTCCTCCCTGTGCGTTACAGTATGGCTGTTGGCTGGTCTACCTTCATCAAGTTTTATAACTTGGACATCATGGATTTTGTACAACAAAATTACCTAATCCCCTGTATGTTAGTGGAAAAGGTATTGCTATGTAGAGCACAGCCTTGTGGCTTTGGTTTCAGAAATGGCTCATGCTTTTTAGGAACCTACATTAATCAGTTAGATGTGTTCACATCTAAGCGAATGAACAAATGAGGTCAATAGAGGCATTTGAAACCAACAAAAGAGCAACAACATGCAAGAACTATGACAAGTCTCAGCCTATTGCAATACATGTAGCAAGCTTTTTTGTTTTTTAAGACAACAAATAGATGGAATAGAAAAAGAAATTTTTTAAAGAAAGAACTAGCAAAAGAATTAATATGCAATTGATTGAGAGAAACATGATTGTTTCTTTTTTTTAATAAAAGACTGGTCTGTGTTTTCCCTGGACTTTTATGTTGAAGTTTTGTTTTGTCCTCCAGGATGTGAGGATGTGCTTTAGATGTGGTAAGGAGAGCCGATCTCTGTTCTCGTGCAAGAGCCACAGCCCGAGTTCACGCTGCCAGAGCCACAGCCACAGCCCGAGTTCACGCTGCCAGAGCCACAGCCACAGCCGAGTTCACGCTGCCAGAGCCACAGCCCAAGTTCACACTACCAGAGCCAGAGCCACAGGATCCAGAGTACACGCTGCCAGAGCCACAGAAGCCAGAGTTCACACTGCCAAAGCCACAGCCCGAGTTCACGCTGCCAGAGCCACAGCCCATGTTCACGCTGCCAGAGCCACAGCCCGAGTTCACGCTGCCAGAGCCACAGCCTGAGTTCACACTGCCAGAGCCAGAGCCACAGGTTCCAGAGTACACACTGCCAGAGCCACAGGATCCAGAGTTCACGCTGCACGATCCAGAGCCACAGGAGCCAGAGTTCACGGAGTGAATGAGACCACGGCAGAAAGGGGGTCCCGTGGAGGCCCAGCCCCCCACCAAATGGAACCAGCATGGCCAGGTCGTCCCTCAATCCTACCTCCAGCCTCCGAAACCAGAACTCCGCCTCGTCCCATGGAACCGTCGGCTTCTCAATGGGCCCTAGCTCCCTCCTCTTCTGCGGTGCCCATCAGTCCACCAGCTACACTGGGCTTGGTCGTCCCCCCAGCTTCACCTTGGTCATTCGGAGTCCATCCATCACCTTGGGACTTGAGAATTCCTTCGGCTTCTCCTCGTCCTACCGTCCCTCCGGCTCTGTCAGGTTCCTCCCTCCCTGCGGCTCCGCCTTGGTCCTCTCTCGCTCCTGCTCTGCCGTGGCCCTCCGAATCCCCTTAACCGTGTCGGTTGCCGGCACCAGATATTCCGCCTTGGCCCTCTGGATCCTAGCCGTCAGCCTGGCTCTTCGACTTCCTGCCATCTCCTCTAGTTCCGCCCCGTAACCAGGACGCCGTCCCCCCATCCCCTTGAGATGTTGCTTGGTGCGAGGACGCACCTTCCGGGAGGGGGAGGTAATGTCAGACTCTCTGTTTAGTGTTCCATGTGCTTTTGCTCCTCTTGTGTCCACCTTTGTCCATATTTGGTTATACCTGTCCTAGTTTCGTAAATTATCGTGTTAATTGTGTTGATTAGTGTCCAGCCCTGTAACCCATGTGTGTCTAGTTCTAGCCTCGTTAATGTTTGTATTTAAGTGTCTAATGTTTTTGCCCTCTGTGTCAGTCTTCAAGTGTCTACCCTGTGAGTACTGTGATCCGGTTTACTTTATGATTAAAGTTCCTGAGTTTCTGCAATCTCCGTGCCTCCCGTGCAATCTGTGTGAGGCCCTTCGTGACAGTATTCATGAAGGTATTAAATTATTGTTTTAATCACTTTGTCATACAAATATTATATGCATCACACAAAAACACACAACTAGTGTCTTCTCCAAGCATGTGCAAGGACGACAGACCAAAGAAAATATTAACCTGTCAAGTCCAGTCTCAAAAAGATACATTGCAGAGATTATAACAGAGAAATCAAGTTGGGCTTGCCAGTTTCCAAACCTGGTCCTGGAGTTCCCCCAACAGTACACATTTAGGACTTTTCTGACCCGACCATTTTAGGTTTTAAACTCCATACTAAACAGCTGATGGTTTGAATTAGGTGTAGCTTTCTAAGCTATTAAAAATGTGGAGTAATTATTGTTACATCAGACCAGAACGGCTGGTTTTTTTTTTCCTTTTCCTCTTCTTCCTTGCATCAGCTAAAACCTTCAGCTCTTAAAGGTTACATGTCAAATATGTATCTGTGTATATGTGTTACATCCACACCAGGCTCGACCCACAAAAATCCCTGTCACCAGAGTTTTAATCAGTTGCACCTGTCACCACCACCTGTTTTTACGATCACATATAAACACATTGCAACTTCTCAACCGCAAGCAGCCATATCTATGGCAAGCAGCAAGGTAGCGCGGAACCAGATGACGTCATACGCAAGCCACGTACCCCTGATGCCAGCACGGCATTCCCTTCCACTTCTCCTCAGTCTCGTAATGTATTTTATGCATTTACTGACTGGAACTGTTTAACTAATTTCCATGTCCCTCCTCCGCAGAGGCAGCCCATCCCCTTTCCTCTCTCTACCTTACTGCCTCCACAGAGGCTTTTCTCCTTCCAACCTTCGCAAAGGTTCTCTATCTCAAGCTTCCCCCCTTTCATGCCTCTGCAGAGGTACTTTATCTAAAAAAAAAAGGTACCCTTTGTCCCTCCCCACCTCCGCAGAGGTTCCCCATCCCATAGCTACCCCACCCCTCCTTCCCCATGCCTCTGCAGAGGTCATAATTCTCCTGCTATTTAACTAACGCCTCCCCAGAGACAGCCACCCTTCATCTGCTGACGTTCTGATTCCCTCCCACCATACCCAATATGTTTATATTGTTTTGCTTGCTTTCTTTTCCAACCCACTAATCCACGTTTCTGTCTCTACCAGCAGGTTGCTGGACGATCCCCAGTCCACCCCGTTCCACACACACTATAAGTCTTTACACAATTGAACGTGTTTAAAATTTAACTGGAAATTAGGTGCCAGGCGTCCGGCCAGAGGAGAAATGGACCCAACTACACCTGGTTCTCCCATGTTTTTTTTTTCTTTCCCATTCTCTCATGGATGGGGTTTTGGTTCCTTGCTGCTGTCTCCTCTGGCTTGCTTAGTTGGGGACACCTGATTTCTAGTGATCATTGTCGTCTTGACAGCAGAGACCGTCTCTACATTGGATAAATAAAGTTTAATCTGGTCATCATACATTACCATTACCCTATATTTCCTACTTGATTTGATTATGTTCAGTGCTTGCTACAACCTGCTGACCTGTCCAGCATCCTCTTACCAAGCTTTTTTGGGGGGATCGCATCTGGCTACTGTCCTTATCTAGCATTTATTATTTATTATTATTATTATTATTATTATTAGGGAAACATAAAAACAGAGTTGCAGAGTTGGGAGTACTCCAGGCAAGAAATGTAAACCACTGCCATAGAGCAATCCAAGAGTCATGTACCTATAAAACTGAGATTTCAACTTAATAACAAATAATAAATAGGAAAGATTATCTTCAGTGTGCCTCTTTACTCACTTATTTTATTACACTGCACAGCACACAGACACTTTACACTGACATGCAGTTGTATTGTGTGTATTTATAATTCATATAGTTATATTGCCATATTCATATTCTATTTCTATTTTCTTTGATTTATAGTAATATTATATTTCTACTTCCTTTTTATTCTAGTTTTATCTTATTGCTAGTTTTTTTATATAGTATATTTACATTTATTACTTATTTACTAGTACTTTCTTTCTTCTTTTTTATTTTAATTTTTTTTGCTCACCTAAGTGGTTTCTTATTGTGTTTTATTTTGCAATACGTGCAATACATTTCACTTCATGCCGTACCGTGTATGTATGTGAATACATGTATGTATGTGACAAATAAAATTGTAATTTTAATTTGAAGATCTTATTAAAGTATGTAAGTGGTTTAGTAAGTTTGAAGGGTTCTCGTAGCTGTCACATGCATCATGGAGCCACGTGATCTGTTGTGAAAAAATGTAGGTGTGTGATTTATGGAAAAAATGGAACTCATAGAACACTGAAGAAACCAGGGGCCTGTTTCATAAAGGAGGTTCAATCAACTCTGAGTTTAAACTTGAACTCAACTTGATCAACCCAGAGATTAAAAACTCATAGTTTTGGGTTTCAGAACAGCTGATCTGAGTAAGATCAATCAACTCTGAGTAGACTAACTCAGAGTGAAGCGTGTCTAAAAAGCCATTATCAATGGAGCGCAGATATTACGAGTCACCATGGCAACATCTGAAAAAAGAGGTTGGCCTTTTTTTCTCCAGCTGAACTTGATGTGCTCATGCAAAGTTACAGCAAATATGAGCACATATTTAAGTATAATAAAAAATAAGTAATGTAATGTGTGACATTTATTGACTTTCTCACAATCTAGTTACAGTACATGTCCTAGGTCAGTGAGCTAATTATTTGAAGCTAATATTAATATTATTATAAGCTAATATTATTTTTTGCAGTAATATCAAAGGTAAAACTTGAAACTATGTTATTAAATCTAATTGTAATTGTCATGTAGGTGCAATCCTGCAGGTATTGAAAGAACATGGCAGCAGCTGAAAAAGAAATTTAAAAATATAATTCAATCAGGTAAGGTTTGAGCATGTCATGTTTTTTTAAGTACATACAGTGCTTACAGTGGCCTTACTTATTCTGCATCCCTGATACAGAAAGCTTCCATTAGGAGAGAAATGTAAGAGCACGGCCATGATTGGCAATGTTAGTGATGTAAGAACGGATTAGATTATGGATATACGTAACTTAATTGATAGCAAAGAAAAACTGTAACGCTCAAACAAAAATGTAACGTTATGGGGTGTAACGGTGGTTGCCCAAAACAATTATTTTACTTGTTATTTAAGCAAAAAAAAAAAAAAACATTGCGATGGACATGGGAAACAAACCCAGGTCACCCGTGTGCTGACGCTGTCATCAAACCCCTTGACCAGGATTCAGTTTATAAACCAATGCTCAGACTTTACTTGTCTTAAAGATGAAACTTGAGCCCAAAAAAAGAAAAATGTTCGGCCGCTAGAAATCTGCTTGTCACAGATTTTTAACAATTATCCCGGATAGCTCAATCACGCAATACCACCATTACAAGGGAAAAGACAAAAAGATCCACTCTTATTCTCCTTTCTGAAACAGGCCCCAGGACTGGAATCAAGTCCACTTAGTTTGCCAATGTTTACAATTTCTTTTTAAAAAACAAACAAAAAAGAATAAGCTAGTCATTTTATCATTAAATCCTGGAACATGTTTGGCACTGAGAACAGGACACTGAGAACTGAATCAGGGAATTTGGAATAGACATTTGACACCATGGGCCTATTTTAAACTCAAGTTCAAGTTTAAACTCCAAGTTGTTTGAACCTCCTTTCTGAAATAGGCCCCAGTTGTTTTCATATGATTTTGGCTTTGTTGTACTTTCTTTAGTTGCTGCTGTTGTTATGTGGATGCAGTGGTTATTACTATTAACCTCCCCACCCTGGATTTTTACCATGGCACAATGAAAGATGATTGTGGCAGAAGTGTCTTCATAGGTTTTGGTCTACCTAAGCAGCAATCAAATAGTTTTTGTACACTAGCCTCCATGGCTGAGTAGGTTTGATTCCACTGGGTTGAGTTGTGCAGACCCCTCACAGACCTTGTGTTGTTAAAGATGCTCAAGGCTTTATTCAATCTTGTCGACAGTCATCAGGGGGACCAAATCAAGGAGCTCAAACAGTTAGGATACTGGAGGAACAAATTAACAGTTGCCTGGATTTTGACAACTCTGAACTTGGGGTGTGCACTATAATTATCATCAAGTGTATATCATTAGTTCTGGCAGGCCACGTTAGTCAAGCTCATATCAGCTGATGCTCAGGTGATCTACTGTATATCCTCCTCTAGAAATATGACCCCTTTCACAGCCCTTTGAGCTAATGTTTTTAGATGTCATTCAGCTGTGTTCATTGTGTTGATCAGAAGCTATTTATACTACTCCATCATCACCACCTCCTCCTCCTCCTGTTGAGTGAGGATTTGGCCTCTGATAATCTTTCCATATATACATTACAGATAAAATTAACCCCTTCTCTTGAATGGATGGGCGAGGAGTTCTTTCTCAGAAAAGAACCATATAGACCAAACTAGGTTATTGTTTAATAACTCAGGTTATTGTTTTTTCCCAACATTTTCCCACCCTTTTTTAGATTTGATTTTGTGTACCAGGCATAGAACAGATAATTTATTGTCACCAATTGATGTGAAAAGGCAATTTCCAACTTTTACAAAATTCATTCTATTTGATGCTTTGATATGGCTCCAGAAGCCTTTTACTTCGAGCCTTTTACTATAATAATGTATTATATAATTTGTGCAATTCTAAAATGTATTACATTGTGCCTTTGCATCCTTTGAGAACTGAAGGCTCCGGTCCCCATTTGCAGAACCTGATTTTGTTTTTTGTTGATTTTGTGATTTACAGAAGAAATACTGTACGTACAGGTTTGGAAAGAAATACTGTAAGAACCAGTTATGCAAATACAGAACTGAGATAATTGACTGAACTGATAATTTAAGTACACCAAGCATATTTTTCATACATGCATTTGCAAATATTGTATAGATGTTTCTTGGTTTAAATGTTTCGCCTGTGTGCAGGAAGAGCACCCTGTCTACATTTTAGTGGAAAAGCATCAAAATCCACACTTGCAGGCTCTAATCATACATAATCGCTAATCAGAGCATTTCCTCCCTTTTTTCCTCCGGAAACATGTGCTTGATTTGGCACTGCATATTCGGAGCGGCTGGCGTATGCAGAGGCGTATGAAATGATTCTGCTGCATAATGCAAGTGATGAGGCTTTGGCTGCAGAAAGAGCCAGAGAAAGGGAGAATGAGTGAGCTCTAATGGAATGCAAATGACATCCAGCAGAGATGATAAGCAGGCAAAGGGTCAGCACTACGAGTCTGTCCCAGCCTCTTACATTGCTTTAGAGTGTGACTGCCCTTGAGCTCTGCAAAGTTCATGGAGAACACGGCAATCAGAGAATAGGCAGAAACATGCAGAAAAGGGAAAATGTAACAGAGTAAGTGTTTTCCTGAATTAGGAGCAATTACAAATAAAAATAGACTAAAACTGACATGTCTAACATATTGATAGTGAACATGTTTTCTAGTTAATCAAATAAATAACATATATCAATATGAGAAGATTCCTTATATAAAAGATGTTTTCAATAATATTAGTAAAATGTTAAAAAGACGAACACTACCTGGTATTATTATTTTTACCAACTGCACCTAAATGCTATGAGTAAACGGGCCTAAGGTCAGTCACACAGCTTGTGTTCTTGTGTTTTATCTGTGATAATGTTGGTCAATGCACACATGCTGTCAGATGTCTTTTGCCTCTCGATGTTTTTCAGAACCTCATGCCATGTCTTGAAATTCATCTGTGAAACCTGCTTCTGTTCCATCCCATTGCTCTGTGTCCCAGCTGTTTTTGTGAGAAACGATTCTGTGCTGCTTGATCTCAGCAAGACACAAGGATGACACGAAGAGTCACACTGCGTCAGTCCCAAGACAAAAACAAATCTGTCTTGTCGCCTTATGTCTAAGAGCTACACTTGCTTGTGTTAGTCAGTGATCATCAGAGATTTAGCTTTTAGCAATCAAGTTTTTCACTTCAGACCCATAACAGGAAATGTATTACAATTGTAATGTTGATTGCCTTGTGTTTTGGTCTGTTTTGTCTCACATCCTGTCCTGATCTTCTTTTCAGATTGCTTTTATATTCCATTATCCATATTTCTATATTTTTTTATATTGCATATCACAAAGACATCAGAATGTCTTCTTCTTTTTTTTCCAGACCTGACCTAGATTCTCAGGAAGGTGAACTGATTTGTAGTTTGTAAGGATGCTGATGCTGAATTAATTACATGAGTTAATAGTGTTTGATTCATTCATACGCTAATGTCTGCTGGCAAAACAAAGCCTCTGTGCAGGTTTGACAGTAATGTCTCTGCTCACCTCAGAAATGGGGCCAACTCGCCCAGAGAGAAAGAAAAAGAAACAGAGAGAGAGAGAGAGAGAGAGAGAAAGACAGAGAGGATGGAGGACTTACGTCAGCAATCTGAGAAAATAAGATTCAGGCTTTTTTTGTCAAGCCGAAATATCTTACAGAAAGATGACCTGCTAGAATTCCTATGATTATCACCCACCAAAAACCTAAAATCTTTAAAAAACTATGATAATGAAGATTGTTACCTTAGCTGACAGTCACGTAGATAATCACAATGGCCACTGACAAAACATTCCCAGATTGTTCAAATTCAATTTTCCACTCGGGGACCCAAATTAGCGTTATATTTTAATGACGAAAACACCTTTGCAAAACTACCCATTTGAATTTTGAATTGTTTTTTTCTTATATTTGAAATAAAGCTGAAGGAACCAAGCACATATCGACTAAGCATTGGTCTGAATATTGAGGTGTGTGTGTCCATGATGGTTGCGCCACTGGATTTGGGTTTCCAAATGCAATGATTCAGTTTCATTTGTTTCTCCGAAGGAGGGCTGTAGGCTGCAGAGAGAGCTGTGTGAATCGGCCAGCAGAGGGCAGCAAACACAAAAAATGTTTTTGTTAAAAAGCTATTTTTTGGGGCGACAATCTCTTCAAGCCAGCAGTGGCAACATCAAAGGAATAAACGCATACTATTTTCTCCAGTGACATCCTAAGTATTTTATTTCACATTAAAGCCTCCCTTAACGCCTCTACGTGTCTGAAACTCTAAAATTATTCCTGGATTTCAAAGCCTTGCATTTGAAGGACATTACTGTCCGTGCAGTGTTGCTATAGTAACTCCAGGGCATAGAGTGTGTCAGGTAATGAACAGGAAAGCAAACTTGAATTTGGAGAGGGGGCTTACCAAATTTAGGCTGCAGAGCTATTTATACTCTTTCCCAGCCATGCAACAATTCACACGCGTGAATAGGGGGGAGATGGTATTGCTTGTTTTTTTTCTTTAAAATTCATTAAAATAACTGTGCCCTAAACAGGTTAAAAATTTAGTCTGCATAAACAGCACTTGAGGTTTGTTGATTGTCCTCACACGGGTGTCAGCTCTCAGTTTGCAGCAAATTTACCGCCTCTGGTTTCTATAGTAACTGAACAAAGTGTGGGGGAAAATGGGGGAAAAGACAATTTACCACATAACAGAAAAAAAACACTGAAGCGTTGTGCATGTGCTCGAGATTTCAAATGTGGTCCTGGAGGAACATGAATGAGCGATTTCACCAGCGTGAATGATGAACATACAAATGCTGCTCAATACGTAGAGTTATTTATTTATTGTGTCGTATTGAGTGCTCCAGTCGTTTGACAGCCAATCCTCAGAAGTTATTACATGATCAGGTGAACTATGGATCCGTGGGTTAGAAGAGTTACAGGGGGGAGACGTATTGTAGCAGCAAGGTCATCTGGCGTCTTGTTGCCCGCAGTGCTTCTGAAGAGGAGGGTGAAATGTCCACAGGCCCCTAACCTCCCTTCGTCTCCTGAGAGAAGGGCTGCTTCATGGGTCAAAGGCAGAGCGGCCCGAGGGACACTGCAGTTCTCCTTAGAAATCTCTGCTGGGAGGCTGCTAGCCATTCCTATTGAAGGTCTATTTATAAGTGAATGAAAGCAAAAGACTTCAAAGGACTGCACAAAGAGATGGCTTTTGATAGACATAATTAAAAACCAGAAGCATTCTGAAGTACAGTGAGGAGCATCGGTGAAATCACATGTTATAATGGCTGCGTAGTTTCAGCTCTGTTACAGAGGTTTAGTCAGTTACTTCAGTTTGAACGAATGTCAAAGAACTGAAATGTTTTAAAAACCTCATTCTTACATTTTGCACATTTTACACATTTTGATATTTGAAGTATATCATACCTGCTCTAATTTCAGCTTAGGTTTTGGTAACCCTTTACAGTAACACTTTAATTTAGGGTCTCTTAACTAGTTTCTTATTAGCATGCATTTTAAAGTACTAGAATTTTTGCCATTTATTTATGCCATTTGACCTTATTTTACATCCCTAATCCTACCCAGTACCTACTCAACAACTACTGCACTAGGAAATTAGGAATTTATTAATTCATTGTTAATAGTGAGTTAGTATTACCCACTTTACAATATGCTTATATTACTTAGCGTGAACTAAAAATATCTACAGCATTTATTAATCTTAGTTAATATTAATATAAACATTTACTAATAAGTTTGAATGTAAAGTGTAAAGTTGTATCTGTGAACATTAAAGGAACCGTATGTAAGAAATGTATTGTAATAATCATAAAATGTCTCTGTTATATTAAGCAGGCATTAAAAAAACATGTTAATTAAAAGTACTCATATCACCGACAGTAGTAGTACAGCCTGGATATTCTGGTTTAAAAAGCGCAGCTGCAGCCCTCAACTGATGTTTATGTTGTCATGTTTTGTTTTGGTCTGAAGCTCCACCCTCCATCTATCTCCCAATCACAGAGTCAGTAGTGTTTCATCATCCAGGTTGCCTGCTTGGCAGAAAATACAGTGCATTCATTTAATTCATTGTCATGCGTTCGTTCCTGTTGGTGTCGTCAATCACGGCGACCTGAGTGTGTGTCAGTCTGAGAAGGAAGGGCCGGGTGAAAAACCCCTCTCCAGTATTTTGAATTTGGACTGCAATACCTAGTTCAACCACTCGCTGTCAATCCTACATACAGGACCTTTAATGCACTTTAAACTAACGTGAACACATGTTTGGTAACCCTTTAGGGTAACTCTATCTTCAAGTGTTGTTATTACATGTTACATGATCTTACTATTATAATAACAATTAACTATGCATTATCACATGCAAGTAACACTAAGCCAATCCCTAATCCTAACCCTGTAGTAAGCACCTGTACATGTAGTTAATTAATATTACTCAGCACTTAAATGTATAATTACACTGTAACTAAAACACAAACTAATGTGTTACTCACTTTAGTTTAGGGACCAGTTCTCATGGTTAACTAGCTGTTTATTAACATTTATATTACTGTACGTATTATATTAATATCCATAGCTAAACTTAACTGAAACTTGCTATTAATATGCAGCAAATTAATACTTGTAATAGTTTAAATTAAAAGTGGTAGATTATTTGTTAGTTAACAGTGAAAGCTGGACCATAAACTAAAGTGTGACCAAATCATTTTTATTAACTAACATTCACAAAGTTGAAAGTTGAAAATGCTGTAAAAAACACTACACATTGGTAATTCATGTTAGCTAATGAAATAAATAAGGTTAATAAATTCAGCATTATTGTTATTGAAATTGTAATGTTATTCACTCAATCACTCCATCATTATTGCTGAAGGAAAAGTTTAACATCATCTTCACTGAGGTCAGGCAGGTCATAAACAGCTCATTCTGGGATATTTTCACACAATACTTTTGTGATATGTTAGCCACTGATGGGTTAGAAAACAAACAAACAAAAAAAAACAAAACAAGAAAAAACCCTTTTTATCATCATCATCATCATCATCATCATCATCACAATTTTGATGTTTTTTCACGCTCCTAGATGATTCATAACCTGATGGCAAGCTTTTTTATTGATTGTAGATATGGATATTCCTCTCATTTAAGACTTGATCCATTAATAGCCTTTAAAAGATTTTCCTTAGGCTACATGGGGGAGCATATTGATTTTTCTTCTGTTAAAATTGATTCACCTTCAGGTAATAAACAGTTTATCAGTGGTTGAGGATGAAAGGATACTTGAAAACAAAGAACAAAGGAATCCAATTTAGACAGGTTTTGCTGTGGGGAATGAGCCTTATTGTGCTGAATTAAAGCTGTTTCTTATCATGCTAATAATAACACACTCTGACATCAGCACCTTTCAGATTGTTGTGTCTATGGGCGAGGGCTGAAACACACACACACACACACACACACACACACGCACACATTATTCATTATCATTAATGTCACTCCTTATCACTTTTTTAGTTTACTATATGTGTTTGCGCTGAATTTGGAGTAGATTTACCTCTACTCTGCTGAAGCAATGGTCTTTGGCAGCTGTGTAATTCTTTTTGATTTACTCCTGACCTATGACGAGTTCTGCTGCACATCCAATCTGGAAAAAATGAATGTGGACCTCTGTCTGCAGTGTCACATTTTCCGTCCGATAGACACATCAGCGGCCGCCCCCTATGATAATGCCGTACTCTCTGTGTCTCCGTGGGCCATGCTGTCATAAGTGATAAGGGCTGAGGGGAGATACGCACACTAGACACGTGCCTTCAGACGCAAAGCAGGGAATTATGCACTAATGATTAGCAGGATTTGCTACATAAGCCCGAATAGCTCCAATAAAATGGAATGAAAAAGATGGAAAGAGGATGTTCATTCTCTGATGTGGACAGTGATTTTCTTTGAATGCTATTAAAGCTCTGTTCTTCCTCCTCTGATACTTGCACTCATTTGTGCTTTGCTATGACTTATGCTCAGAAATCATATGTGCTTGTCATTGTGATCTACTACTGGTGTGATTAACAGGACATATTGTGAAAAAAACACGTTTTTATTTAAATGCTTTACTGTTCCGTGCAAAAACAAATGTTGCTTTGACATTTACACTTTTAAAAATATTTATTTTATCTTTATGAGAACACACAGTATTATATAAAGTGAGTTGTATATTTCCAATTCTTCTTTTCTCCCCTCAAAATTATTTGTCTTACAATCATAGTTCATAATGCCTTATCAACCTCCATGATTCAGTTGTTATTGGGAAAATAATTTTTAGGTTAGTTCAATAAAAACGGTCATTAGGAAATAAAATGTGCATAAACTATATGATGCACAGTGATATTCGAGACTGAATTATATTTATTATTTATTTGCAGTGAAAGCCAAATATGCATTGTCTGGCTCAAGTTTCTCTTTTATGCCAAAAAAGTAAAGATCATGTTCCATGAAGATTTTTCCTACTGTAAATATATCAAAACTTAATTTCTGATTAGTATGCATCACTAAGAACTTCATTTGGACAGATTTAAAGATTTAATTGCTAATTTTTTGCACCCTCAGATTCCAGATTTTCTCAGCCAAATATTGTCCCGTCCTAGCTTATGTATTCATCTTTCAAATTATGAATAGATCTGAATTCAATCCAAAAAATGACTTCATGATTCGTCTGATGTTGGTTGTGTTGACAGTGCCACACACACACACACATTGACGCACTAAATGTTGATCTGTGTGCGAGTATATACAGCTGCCTTACTATTCCGGGGATGAGACGTGAGCGGTGTCATTACCAAATGCCTCTCATATGAACTCAACTGCTTTCCGTTTCATTCACAAATGCGGATGCAAAAGCCATCATACAGTCGTCATTGTGTTTTGACACGTGACAGTGCTTCTGCTCCCACATCAAGTGCATCCAGTGCACAAGCCTCTTTTATGATGGAACAAAACAGGGGTGAGCCGTGTTAAAGTCTTTATGTTTAAGCGCCCTTCTGTGTCTTATCCATAAAGGTGTCATGAAAAAGGTGGCACCTTTGTTGTGGAAATGCAATAGCTGGCTGCCTCAAAAAATGGATTTCTGGTCTCTTGTCTTTTATCACACTCCGTTTCACAACAAAATCCATCAAATGGTGATGAACACACAACACTGAGCGCTCTGGTGACAGGCATGCTTTCAGAGGCACTGAGGGGTATAGAGATTTGTAACCAGACGTTTGCAGTCCTGTATGCTTTTACTGAAACCACAGCAGCCGTCAGGTGGAAATATCTAAAACAAATGTGAGACAGAGCATTATCAGGCTATATGTCTTATCCACCACTTAATGTATCATGACAGTCCTTCTTTTTAAACAATAAAATGAAAAATTGTAAAAATACAAAATCTTGTTTTTAGTGTGGTGCTACATGATTGCTAAGATGTTCCGCTTGTTGAAGCATGTTACTATGCTCTTGTCAGGCATGGAACAAAGGAAAAACACGAAAGATGATATATGAGGATGATTTTCAACAACTTCTTGGAAAAAGTTAAATCGAAGCAAAACCAAGTACAGAATTGCAATAAAAGGTATTTTGAAATGATTGCATCAATATAATTTCAAGACACTACTATTACAATATTTCGCATGAATTATAAACAGTTTACATGCTTTAATGAACCTTTATAACACGATAGTAAGATCAACTTTAATTTGCAGTCCTTCTTATTCTGAACTTTTAGAAGTACTGTTATTTACATTGATAAACTGATGTACAGCTAATATTAACCTGTTAGCGTTCCCAAGTAGATTTTACAGGAATACTAATGGGTTAATCATTTCATGGGACAGGTTTGTTCCCATTTTTATATTATGAACATTAGCTCGTCTACCGGCCCAATCATTTCATCCCATAAGGCAAGTCTGTCTAGTACTGTATTAAATTGGCCTGTATTTGTTTATCCAAATCCTCATGGTGTATGTTGTGAGTATATTCTAATCTCTAAGTGCCTCGTTCCTCGGCTGACACCCTCTCCTACTCAAGTGTGAAATGTTATTAATCTCTTGCAGATTCCATCCCACTAGACTAAGAGGATAATGTAACAAACGCAACCCCACCGCAGTTAAAAGCTCTCTGAAAGCGTCTCAGAAAAGCCTGTGGCATTTTATTAAGTTTGGCAAGACGGCTGTTTGGTTAACTTTGGATTATTTGAAGGTGCATGTGAGCTGTCTCTTGTATTAACGAACCTAAATTTGACATTCACTGCACTGTAAGTCACATATTTAGACCTCTGCTTTAATGGTCCATAAAACTATCAGTCCATCATATCTCAACCAGGTCAATGTGTGTTTTATTGTTCCTTTATGGCCTATATGCATGGACTGCATATTCAAGATCTGGACGATGCTTTGATCCTGGAGAAGAGACTTTAGATGCAACAAATTGTATTTCTGCAGAAACACAAGCCTGGTTTCCATCTGAGGTTGCAACTCTTCAAAAGAATAAAAGCCAAACAATGTGAACATTGCAAGCCAGCTGAACGTACTTAAAGCGAAGACAATGGTTCAGTTCAAATGCATCTTGGCAGATGATTTAATCGAAAAAGCCTGCTTCTCATGAATCATCTTGGTCGGTCAGCCTTGTGTAACGAACAGGACTGGGGGAGGGCAGATGATACGGCAGACAGACTGTGGCTGGAAGCACGGGGTGTGTGGTGAGGCGAGGTACACTCGACAGGACAGTCCAAAGACTAAGCCTTCAGGAATTGAAGTTTACCATAGCGCTCGTCACAACGCATATTATTTGAAAGCAGCTTTACAGTGGATGACTGTAACGACTATGGACCCTAGTCTAGCTGCCTGACCATCCTACTGACTACTGTATATTCAGTAATCACTTTTAAGGTGGCATCATAACCAATCTGGACCTCATAAGTGACAGCAAATGTCAAAATGGCATGCAGCTAATTCAGCTTAGTGTGTTTCTACGCTAACACCCTGACTGCATAACTTTAAAATACACAGTGCACAATATCTGCACACATATAAATAGACTGAACTATTCTTATATAGGTATTAAATGTAAATTTCATTAATAATTTTTTTTTATTATTATTATCTTCAAGCTCTTAGCATTCTGGCATTGTCTCATTCATAAAAGAAAACATGCAATCACAACACTAGGTTTCGGCCATTATTTATATTAGGATCATGGCTATGATACCTGCAATGCAAAAAAAAAAATTACTTTGCAAATAGTTCACCCAAAAATGAAAATTTACTCCAAATTTACTATAGATGAGTTTGAAGATTTGGATAGATTTAGCACTACATTACTGTTTGGTACACAAATCCATCATAAAGACACACATTATATATGAACATGCAAGCATGTGCTGATTTTGAAGGGTTAGATGTGTTCCTAGGTCAACATATTTTGATGATTTTGGAATGATTTAATCCAAAAATGTTGTCTTGACCATATCTCTACACCTAAACCTACTCTTACCCATGAGTAATGCCAGATTTAATGATAGATGACTGACGCTGATGTTCAAGCACCAAACACTGACTGTAAGCCTAAACATCACAAAAACTATAAATCACAAAAACTATAAACTGCTTCTTCATATCTGATTGGTTAATCACAATGTTGTTCTAGGGTCAACAAAGATCAATCAGGTTCTGCAAACACCAAAACTTATTTGGCACCAATTCCTGTTTGAACAGTTATGTTGAGGACACAAGAAAAACCTACAAATTAGCTCCAATTACAAAACTGTTCATTAAAGAAGCAAACAAAAAAAATGTCTCAGAATCATCTAATCAAAAGACTTAAGAAGCATTTGGAATTTTCCTCAATAAACAGCCTTTTCCATATTTAAAATAACTGGTAAAGCATCTGAGAACATTTAAATTAAACATTTGATCTAATACATGATGTGGGAATTAAAACATCCTGTTAGTAGAAGTGACCCTAACTCTCTCAGTAAATCTAGTAACAACAGAACTAAACCAGAGAAATAAAACAAAAGGCATATCTAAAGTAGAATGCTCCTTTTTCCAGAATAGAATGCTTTTGCAATAAACTAAAAGTCAAATGTAAACCATGTTCAATCAAACATGCGATTGAAAAGAACATGAGTCAGATGCCCTAAAACAAGCATGCTACCGCACACATCCTCTGGTCCTGGTGCTAAGGCTCATGACAGCTTCAGTAATCAAATGACCCCGGTGAGTATCTTCCAGTTCAAGAAGACAGCCTCCAAGGGCTTTTCCTGAGAATCAGTGAAGGCAACTCTCCATGCAGCCCACAAAGAACCACCGTCAGCCTCAGATCTCTGCTGAAATGGACAAGGAACAGGTTAAGTTGGGTATGAAAATGCCTACAGTACATGGGTAAATTAGTCTGCTCAGCTTAACAGAGCGAAAGAGAGCATGACTTCGCAGTAAAGTTGCGTGGTTGTCGAGGTGGGGGGCACTGCATTGATTACTGAGACAGATTTGATTTGACATTGCTGTCAGGTTTCTGATCTCACTGTATTCTGATTCAGGATCTGCTGATAAATGAGAGAGCTGGCTGAGACGTAACAGAGGCAGAGCAGCTCCCACAGACGCCGTAGATCCATTCCACCATGCCAGAGGATGTCCAGCCGCCGAGGTCCTAGACAATACTGTCTTTCTGAAGGACATTCATTTTGACTCCAGATCGCAGAACTCTCCTGAGAGCTGCACACTCAACAGTATAAAATGATGTTTTGTATCAAGATCATGAAATGATGAAAATAACTGGTCCCACTTTATATTAAGTGGCCCTAGTACCTGTGTACTTTCGTAGTAACTAGATGTGTATGTAGTATGTAACCACAGTGTAAGTGCACACCGGTACATAGTATCTACAGCTGTAATATT
>JAUYWG010000045.1:1063741-1083576 GCA_034779775.1 Enteromius afrohamiltoni
TATATAAATCTTAAGTCCTAAAATCTGCAATTCTCCACCAGATATATGTTATATCTGATCATAGCCACAGTTTATGTGTGACCATTAGTCTCTCCTCTAGCTACCATCTGCAAACCAATGGACAAACTGAACGGAAGATCCAGGAAGTGGGGCGGGTCCTCTGTACCTTCTGCCATGGCCACCAAAACACCTGGAACCAGTACAGGGGCTGGGCCAAGTATGCCCAGAATTACCTTCGTCAGGCTACCACTGGACTCACCCCGTTTCAATGCATACTCGGTTTCTAGTTCCCACTCTTCCCTTGGTCAGGAGAACCCTCTAATGTACCTGCTGTGGATTACTGGTTCTGGGAGAGTGAGAGGGTCTGGGACAAAGCCCATCAACATCTTCAAAGGATAGTTTGTAGGCAGAAGACCCCCGCAACGATCCATCGAATTGTAGTCAGCCATCACCACCTGTTCACAATCAGCATGACCACATATAACCACACACAAGCACTCAGTCATTGTTCAAGCTCGTATGAACAAAAGTGGACTCTAGCTACTCCATTCCAACCTGTTATCTCACCTGTTCTCTCCTAGTGTGCTCCTTGATCCTCAGTGTGTCTCCAAGTTCTTGTGTTCATCTCCTCTTCCTCGTCTGGAAAGTGGTGTGTGGTTGTGGTCATCTCATCTGTCCTCCTCCAGTTCAACATCCAGCTGCAAGCAGAAAAGACTTTAAGTTTGATTATTGACTCCTCAGTTAACCTTTGAATTCAGTCACTCACCTTTATGCTCAGTGGATTATGAACTCTCCTGTAAATAAAACAGTCTTACTTTTATTTACCCTGTTGTCCAGTCCGCTTCCTTGCATTAATATTATTAAAAAAAAGATTTAACATACTTACAGCTTTAAATCAAATGACCACAAAAGAAAGGACATTCAACAGGAGTAGTGAGATCACTACATCAGCGAGAAACAGCACAGTGAAATTTCAGGAAAATGTTTTTCTCATTATTTGTTCCGGGCTGAACTGCATTAGTGGAATCGGTGAGAAGAAGAGAAGCACCCTTTGGTAGATTGAGTTGAAGATGGTGTTCTGTCATTGAGATCTTTGCAGCGGCTGAGAGAAGGCACTGGTGTAGCAGTGTTTTTAAAGTGTGCATGACTTTGGCCTGTTTGAAGGAATTCAGGAATCTGGAACAAGCACCATATTTTATTTAGCGGACTACAGATCATATAATGGCTGCAATTACAGTTATAGGTTAACTATTATCCCAATAAATCTTTGCAAGCTGAGATGCATTAACCTCAAGGTCACACATTCCAAATAAAGAAAACAACCTGCAAGCCACTTTTACAATGACAGTAACATCCCAAAGTTACAAGAAAAGTCTCTTTGTACACAAGTTTACCATCGCACTCATATTCCCATTACTGCATTGTGGGAAGGGATATCTGTTTGTTTTGTGCCCATTCCCAATTTTTTTTTTTCCTCCATTGAACTGGCCCCTGACCACCTTGTTGATCACCCAGCAACAGACACGCCAGTCTGTCCCTAGTCTTTCAGTCTGAGCGGAAACCCAGCACTGAGCCTCTTCTGCAGGACTCCATGCAGCCTACCTGACTGCCCTACCAATGAAGAGAGCCCACATTCTGGGGCCTGGGGTGTCACGCATAAAGAGATGTGACATCTCAAGCCTTGTTTTCTCTGCCTGAATGGGTGAAAGAAGTAATGTTGTCTGGATCTAGTCCACTTGCAAACTCCCCAAACATACATTGTGTATGACCGGATGAAAACAGAAAAAAGGGCAAATGTAAGGTATCATTGTTCTCTCAAAGGTTTTGTTTCTGATGCCTTTTATCGGTTGGCCTAAACCAGCTTGTCAGACTTCTTTCTGTGGATTACAGACTTGGACTGCAGGCAAATTGATCAAATCAGTTCCAATATTGTGATGCTGTGCATCTTGGATCTATGTTATTTATGAACCGAGAGCACTCTGAATGAATATGTTTTTTTTTTCCTACTGACAATGGATCACGCACAGCACATATAAATGTGTGTGTTTTTAATTGTAATCAAAAAAATAGAAAATGCAAACACAGCTTTAAACACAGTAAACACTCTGCTTGACTGTATTAGACCACTTTTCCCAGTCACTATGTTTAGGTTTTTTTTTAGGACCTTCGTGTCTCATCAATGTTTCTTTCTAATGTCTTCATGTCTAAGACTTTAACAAATGGGTTACTGCACCTCTATACCAATAAACAGATCCAGATAACAGATAATTACAGGGGGCTAATTTTTTAAGCTAACTGTATACAGTAGAACGCATGATGCATTCACTGATGTAGAATCAATTGGTGCACGATACAGAGGGATAGATTTATCCTGGTCCAGAAGGTGGAAATAACTGCCACCCTTTGCTGTTATGAGATTCATTGCACAGTTGAGTAACCATGTGTGCCACCAACAATTGCCAGACTCTATGATTCTCACTACAGGTCCACAAATGTGTGGCTATGTCTGAGCTCTCCATCCCCAGAGGGTGAATAAAGCAGATGGGTTCTAAATGCAAAATTTCATTTTGTATCATTAGTAGGTTAGTTCACCCCTCATTGGCTCACCATCTGCCATCAGCTCAGGCTTTTCAACCCTCCACAAAGCTGCATTTGGGTACGAAAAACAGAAGTTTGATCTTTTGATGCCTCTCAAAGACACCACCAGTCTTCTGCAGCTGCACTACTGCATGCTTACTGCTGAAGTGGAACAAGAGGCTCGACATGTTTAATGTTATGCCGGAATTAAAAGTACAACAGTTACATAATTTTATTTTCATCTCACTTGGACCGGAAGGAAACTAAATTCAAGAATTAGCACAATTCTAATAATGTTTTTAAGTACCAGTGTTAATTGTTTTGTGACCTAAACAGACCCAAATTATTATTATTATTAAAAAAAAAAAGATATATATATATATATATATATGAAACCATGTATATGTTTATTTGAGCTCATTTTTGGCTTGCAATGTTTTTGGGAAATGTACGCTAGGTCGGTGTCAAGCTTCATTGGCGTATCTGACTCTATGGCATTACTGTTACAGCTGTAGTGTGGACTTATTCTCATATAATAAAATTGATGATTCTAATTTTGTTATGTTCCTTCTGATTTGACTACATACACTATAAAGCATCAAAGATCAGCAGTGGTGGAGATGACAGCTCTTGTTGCAGTTGGACCTACTTCTGCCTATTCTCATTGTCACCCTTAATCAACGATTATCATCTTGTCTGAGGACTTCTTGATCTGTGAATGCTTTAACATCTAATTACAGACTACTAAATTATTGTTGTATAGGAGCTAACTTCTGTGCAGAGCGTTCCTTTAGGTTTCCCCGCAAGGGTATTTTATTTCGGGAGACAGTCAGCTAAGAAGATTATAAGACCAGTTTTCAATTTATCTCCCACCCTCAGACTCTACTTATTGACTGACTTCCTTATCACTGTTTACCAGAATCCAGAGAATGACTGGCATCGTTATCCCAATCTGACACTTTGAAAACTGCTGTTTTTCGGAGAGTAAATTAGTTCAGGCCTTTTTCAACCCAAAACACGTTTGCTGCTGTGCATTATTTTAGCATAGTTCTATCCGGTTTTGAACTATGAAAATGTATGAAGAGAGGTAATTTGAGGTCAGAGATGTTGTGTGGGCAAAAATATTCACATGCTTATAAATACTTATTACTGGTGTGCACAATTAAATCACACACACAAGCGCACTCTCTCTCACACACGCACATCCTTGAATAATTAAAAATAGAAAAATTTCAGTCACTGATAAAACAAGCAATTCCATACACAACTGAAAAAAAAGAAGAAGAATAGAAAATTTTGCTTGCTAAATATTATTTTACAGCATTGTAACTTTACATTTTGAAAAAGGGGTGGTCGGGGTTGGAACATGACAGACCAAGCTATCTATGTATTGGTCAATGCTGAAATATAAAAAAAAAATCAGTCTGTTCAATTTGTGACAACCACAAAGTTAAATTAATTTACTAACAGTGCTTTGAAATTGTGTCCTGCAACCTACTGCAAAGTACACCAAATTGTGTTTTGATGTACTTTGGTCTTCAATTCACAGACTTATAAATAAAATAAAATAGATTACAAATAGAATGGATAAATGAATAAATTATTTGCGAAAAGTAATTACAGCGAGTGGCAGTGGCAGTGGCAGTCATCTGATAAAACACATGATCTGTGTCACGCAAAGACCAATTGAAAAAAAAAAAAGAAGAAGAAAAAAAAAAAGACATAAAGCATATAAAAAGCGTTGAGAAGAGAAGGTGCCCAGTGTCTGGGATCTCAGTGGTGGAGATGTTGTGTTCGGGGAGGGTCGACTTTGAGCTGACATTGAGAGTGACGGTCTGTGCTTCTTGTAACATCTCTGGACGCTCATGGTAGACGGAGCTGCTCGTGTCTCTGGCTCTTTCCCCCTGTCCTTCAGCACCACAGCATTGGACAGCACCAGGCAACCAGACCCTCATTCACCTTACCCCTCAGGATAACTGTTTGCTTCACTTGACTTCATGGAAACATTGCGCGCGGGTTTGGACAAGTAAAATTCCAAGTGTCTGACTTGGAGACGAACCAACGGATACGCGCCGCCACAACCAAACTGGCAGGAAAACTGTTCCAGTGTAAGTAGACCACATCTGACTGATAAAAAAACGAGAATGTGTTTGTCTTCGTAGTTTTAATACGCATGGACAGGTTCCTGCAAAGTTGTAACAAAAAAAAAAATCTAAAGCGAACTGTTGTTGCTTAACGTAAGTGGAACGCGCTTGTTCGCGCTTATCAGATTCAACAGTCTAAAACACTGGTACATTTTAGCAGGATGCATTTTATTTATTTTGCGCTTATATCGATATGCTAGTCTCGCACGCGTCAGGCACTTATTTACCCTGCTAAAAAGCTTCCGTAATAATCTGCAAGTTGACAGTTTTGCGGGACTTTTGAGCCGCATTTCTCTCTGACGGCGCGCATAGGCTTTGCGCGCTTAGATCTTTGTTGATTTTACTTGGATGTGAGCAAAATAATAAATTGAAGATCTTATTCGAACTTATCTGACATAACCAAAATGAGATCTATTATTTGGATTAAGAGAGAAAATTAGCTAAATTTCCAGTTGATTAATTAAAATAGATTAATAAATGGAAATGCTTTACCATTCAGCAAACTATTCTGCAAATAACCGCAGGCACAAGTCGTGCAGGCGTTCAAGTTTTAGATAATAGAAATGTACACAATCCGTTCTTTCAGTGATTTAAAATATAGAAATGTGGACAGACGCGTTTTGTCTGGCCTTTTTTTACGTCGCGCGCCCATCACACTTGCGCCAATTAGTATTTTATTTTGTAGAATATTTGTACCTTTGTTAAATCTTTTTGATGACGTTATTAGTGTGTTGATGAATTGACATCGAATGCAGCTGACGAACACCAAGTACAGTCGAAATAATGCTTTTTCTCAATCTTTTCCAGGTCAGTGTCAAGCTTCTTTGGCGTTTTTTGACTCTAGTCGTGGGTCAACCGAACCGCGAAGCTGCTGTCTACGTGGACCGGTGCTGAACTCTCCCGTCCCTCTGCCAGGACCAAACCCAGAGACATGGCCACGAACGGCACAAAAGCATCTGATGGACACGTTTTAACAGAGCTGAACGAAGCGCCCACCGCCAATGACAAACCAAAAACTCTTGTGGTTAAAGTTCAGAAGAAAAAGGAACTTCCCGACAGAGAAACATGGCAAGGAAAATTTGACTTTCTTCTGTCTTGTGTTGGCTATGCCATTGGACTTGGCAATGTCTGGAGATTTCCCTATCTTTGTGGAAAAAACGGAGGAGGTAAAGAAACACCCCGGTTGTTTTTTTACCATGCATCTTTCAGGATTACAGAAATAAATAAATAAATAAATTAACTAAATTAATTAACTCGTAGTGAACGAAAGTCACTCTTCAGATTGAATAAAGTACAAAATAGGCTGCGCTTTTTGTCCAGGATACGCGCGAAGTGCGCAATCATTGGTAGCGCAGTGGATTTTATAATCGGATACGTATTTGAATGTGTCTCATTATGTTACTCTTCTGTCTGTATAGGGGCGTTTTTGATTCCTTACTTTTTGACCCTAATATTTGCTGGGGTCCCGTTGTTTCTTCTGGAAACGTCCCTCGGTCAGTACACATCCATTGGTGGTCTTGGAGTGTGGAAACTGGCCCCCATGTTCAAAGGTAATGGTGAACCACAAACAGCCTTCAAATTAATTCCTTGATGCTCTTTTAAGGAGGAATCTGTGTGAATCTGAAATATGGAGTTATTTTTGCGCACATGTCTCTATAGGTGTTGGCCTGGCAGCAGCAGTCCTGTCCTTCTGGCTCAACATTTACTACATAGTCATAATCGCTTGGGCAATTTACTATCTGTATAACTCATTCACCACAGTAAGTACATGTTTTCCACTTTAGGGCTCAATTGTGAAATTGCTAAAACACCAGTGACTGTTGCCTAGATTCTCAGGGACTGTCCTTTCTGAAATGTCCTGTTTTAGGAGCTTCCCTGGAAATCTTGTGACAACCCTTGGAATACAGACAAATGTTTCTCAAACTACAGCATGGCAAACACCGCCAATATGACGAGCGCCGTCGTGGAGTTCTGGGAGTAAGGGCAGATTGTCTTTTTTTTCTGAAACACTCTGGAATTTCGTATTCTAGCAACACACAAACACTTTCCTTTTGTCCTCGGCTGTGCAAAAGAACCACTGTTGTTTCACAAAAATGCGGCTATTGTGCTATTTTTGGCAGACAACTCTAGCTGAATGTTTTGCATCAGCAATTAGACAGAAACTGTTTGTGGTTTACGTGGGCTGACAGAAATACATTCTACGTCTATGTTCTCTAATAATGTTTGTCCCCCTTTCTTGGTCAGACGTAACATGCATCAACTGACTGATGGTTTGGAGAAGCCAGGAGAGATAAGACTGCCACTAGCAATAACACTGGCCATTGCCTGGGTCCTGGTCTATTTTTGTATCTGGAAGGGCGTAGGCTGGACTGGAAAGGTAAGAATGCCCTTGAACTGCACGATATGACATTCATCCATGCTATTTGTTTTATTTGACAACTTCAGAAATTCAGTCAAGTGCTGAATATTCAAAATCCGTTTTTGGGATCAGGATCTGTAAAACAATGAAAGTCTGTCATGCTTTAACAGAGTTTTCTAATTCCAGATAGAAGCATGGCGCAGTGTCACATAATATCAGAAGAAGCCTTTTCTTAAGGCTGTTGATGTGTCTTTCAGGTGGTATATTTCTCAGCGACATACCCGTACTTCATGCTATTTATTCTGTTCATCCGTGGAGTGACGCTGCCTGGAGCGAAAGAGGGCATTTTGTTCTATATCACGCCTGAGTTCAGCAAGCTGAAAGAATCAGAGGTAGAGCGCTTTGTAATTATCATACGGTAATAGACGTGTGTTCACAGGCGTATAATTTGGTGAATTTCTCCCATGTCTGCTCTTTTCTCTTAGGTGTGGCTTGATGCAGCCACTCAGATCTTCTTCTCCTACGGTCTGGGCCTGGGCTCTCTGATCGCCCTTGGGAGCTACAACCCTTTCAACAATAACGTTTACAAGTATGCAGCAATTGTAAGATTTATTAAAGGGCGTTCAAATGTTATCCTTAATATGCATCTTTACTCAGTCAGATGCGTGGGAATTTTGTATTTCAAAGCAGCCTAGCGTCCTACAAAAAATAAATAAATAAAAGCTTCCTCATCACTCTCAATACGACACTCAGATAATAGGATAAATAATGATGGATAACTAAACAATTACATGCTTTCGTCTGCTTCTCAGAGATTCTGTCATCGTCTGCTGCATCAATTCCTTCACAAGTATGTTCGCTGGATTCGTCATTTTCTCTATCGTAGGTTTCATGGCCCACATCACAAAGCGGCCCATAGCAGACGTGGCTGCATCAGGTAACTACGATGAATTTTCGCTTGATGAAGAAATACTGCTATGCTTTGTTCAGTGTTTTGGCATCTGGTGTCAACTATCATGAGCAGTTTGCATGGTAGGACAAAAACGAGTCATGAATCTGGCCCCGTCAAAACAAATACTATAGATCTGCAATAATACAATATTATAATTTAACCAACTGCAGCACAATAGCAAGTAAGTGCAAAAGAACTATTTTTCAACTTGGCAAATATCATATCATCCAAAATTATGATCATGGCTTGCCACAGCATTATCAACTGTATCTAGAAAACAAAATATTAATTAATAATGTCATGTTTTTGACATAATCTGACATACATTTATATTCAGTTCACTGAAGCTGATTGCAATAAGCAAAAACATTATGTTCAGCTATACATATATATATATATATATATATGTTTTATAATTGTGACAAGTTAGCTGCATCAACCATCAAAGCTGAACAAATATTTTCTCCAAATTTTTTTCAGGGTTGCAAATATTACAATGCTCAGATAATATGAACTGTAAATAAATGAATATCATAACATTTGAATTTGAGGCTTTACAGTCTGTGTGTCAACAATGAAATTAGACATTAGAGCTTTAATTAAAATAAGTATTGTATTACATTTATTTGTGTATGCCATAATACAGATATTTTAAAACTAAGTAAACCTGTTTTGATCTCAGGGCCAGGGCTGGCATTCTTAGCCTACCCAGAGGCGGTCACACAGCTGCCCATTTCACCGCTCTGGGCAATCCTGTTCTTCTCCATGTTGCTTATGCTTGGCATTGACAGTCAGGTAAAGAGCATGTTTCAAACACACATGTGTGTGTCTTAAGGCATTAAAGATAGCACATACAGTAGCAGGTTGTCCCAAATTCAGCCAGTATTTCTGACGTGAATACAACCAGACTTTTAACTACCCCATATGGGTAACACTTTATAATAACTGCACGCTATGAATCATTAGTTAAGCATTAGTAAAAAGTCAGTTTATAAATACAGCTATAAATGCCTTGTTCTTGATGTATAAGCATATCTAAATTTACAAAGCAGATTTAAAGGCTCAGTTATCATCCTGACGGAACAAATAAAAACAACACAGAGGAATACATGTTCTGTATCCCTTATCCCTTGTTTGTTTAACTTTGCTGTTTGGAAAGTCTTTACATCTGCTTTATAAATGCTTTATACCTATCTTTATCTTTACTGACTTTATCAACTACAACTATTATCATGTGTCTAAATAATAAGGTTTATTAATGTAAATGTAATTAGTTTGTTAATAATTTAATAAATTACCTAAATTAATTGGTTTGAAAAAACTTACTAATTAAAAAAAGAATAATAAACTGATCATTAATAAAGTATGAAAATACAATTATTAAACAATATATATATATATGCTCTAGAACAAGGAATTTATAGGTGCACTTGTAAACCATTTACTAATGCATAATAATGTTGAAACAATGGTTTATAAAGGATGAAATAAATGCTTAACTAATCATTAGTAAATCATCAAGTATAACCCATATGGGTCTTTAGAAACAAATGTTTTTTTTCCTCCTGTGTAGTTCTGTACGGTGGAGGGATTCATCACCGCGCTCGTCGACGAGTTTCCCCGCTTGCTGCGAGGAAGACGAGAGATCTTTATCGCTGTTGTCTGCCTCGTGTCTTATGTGATTGGCCTGTCAAACATCACACAGGTAAATGCACACATTCTGCTTCTCTTTCTATGGATTTCACATCACCCTAATGAAAAGAGGTGGAGGCGGATCACAAATTTATTCTAAAGCTTTGTGTGTTATGGAATATATGGTAAAAATACATGAAGAGAGTGGAATAAGAGCTCTTGTAGATCCAGAGTAGGATCACCTCAGAGGACAGAAATGTTTGAGTGTTTTTGCTGGGATATGTAATGAATATGAAGTGTTCGGCCACTATCTAACCTCACACTGTTACATAAAAGCTATAAAAAAAAAAGAAAAGAAATGATGAAATTGGATGTTTTGATTGTCTTGTGTATATGGTCTCATTGTATACCATTCATCAGTACATCTCACAGCGACTTAAACCCTTTCCATGATCCAATCTTTTTGTATTAGACTTTTTTTTTCTTATTTCTGAGCAAGCAGTTTAACTTTTTGATGACAGAAGTGAAACATCATTTTATCTTGAACTTAATAAAGAGCGCTTTTGGCAGTACAGAAAATGACGGAGATGCTCACAACCATTAGCTGTGCAATTATGCATAATCCTTACCCAAATACTGCATACTTTTCAGACCAATCTTGACTCACAGCTGGAAAAAGAAAGCTAGTTTTGCTAATGCTCATGATTTTAAACCCAAACACTGCTAATGAGATGAGAGATCTAGCTTTTCAAAACCAATGTAAAGGAACCACATCTCTCGCTAATCATGGCAATTCTTTTCTCCTCAGGGTGGCCTATACGTGTTCAAATTGTTTGACTACTATTCTGCCAGTGGAATGTGTCTGTTGTTCCTGGTGTTCTTCGAATGCATCTCCATATCCTGGTTCTACGGTAAATATGTAACTTCTAATAATTGAGTGACTATATTTCCTTTATACCAGCAGTTGCTGGGAAGCTGATGTGGCCTGCAGTGTCCTGTGGTGTTACACTCATAAATTTTAAGCAAAATATTTCCCAAAAATAAATTCCACGCCATATTTATGAGCTCATATAAATACATGGAATATTACACAGCACAATCATTTAAAGTACATTAGTAAAATCAGTAAGATGAAAAAGCAAGCTGATGCTTCGCTTCTGGAGTTTTGTAGGTATTCATTAATTAGCTTTTTTATTCTTCACATTCAGACAGAACGTATAACGCATGCTAATGATTATCGAAGATCTTTCTAATTCATGCTAATCTCGCTGCCAGACTCATTTCCACACTCAGTTGATCCGAATGAATATGAACCTGTAGAATCTTAATTGTTGTGCATGGCAGGCCTGATTATGCAAACTACCGCATGATTCTCTATTTGCATTTATGAAGGGGCGCACAGACCTCCGGCCGGCAATAATCCTCGGTGAACCGCCTGTGCATTTTTTTTTAGAAGCATATGTCCCTCCTTGTGATTTTTTATTCTGTGCCTTACCGCAGGTGTCAATAAATTCTACGACAATATTGAGGAGATGATTGGATATAAGCCCTGCATTTGGTGGAAGCTGTGCTGGGTGGTATTCACCCCTCTGATTGTGGCGGTAGGTGGTTTTATGGTGTCTTTGTGTGCTGGAAGCATTCCTAAATTGGGAGCAAAGGCTGACTGTTTGTTCCTTCTGTCGTAGGGTGTGTTTCTCTTCAGCGCTGTTCAGATGGTCCCGCTTACCATGAACAATTACGTGTTCCCAAAGTGGGGGCAAGGTGTAGGCTGGTGCATGGCCCTGTCATCCATGGTTCTTATCCCAGGATACATGGGCTACATGTTCCTCACCCTGAAGGGCTCATATAAAGAGGTAATGCTTGCATTTTCCCCTCAGCCACAGGTGCATCTGTCAGGGAACATGAAAGTATCTCCACTGACGACAGAGTAATTGATTTAGATTGCGTGCATTATTAATGCAGATGTTTCAGCATGGGGTGAAGCATGCACTGTTCCTATTCCGTGGCTATTGGATTTATTCTAATTGCATCAATTAGTCTTCAGTTCTTGCCATTTGAGCATGCAATCAGTGACTTAGACTAATTGAATGAATTAGACAGGAGTATTTTTCACCGCACGAAGCGTACCACTTTATCTCTCAATCACGTTTCTGAGACTTGCAATTAGGAACAAAGAGACCCAGCCCCAGTTAAGCACAGGTTCCCACCAGGGACAAAAAAGTTTGGATTCGGCTTCAATTGCATCTTGATTTCCTAACTGCACCAATCCAGGGTCTTGATTTGTGCTTTTATGCATTTGTATTTGCTTTGCTCAGCAGGAATAGTTGATGCTGATTTTCCTTCCCTTTCGCAGCGCCTTCGGGTAATGACTCAGCCCACGACGGCGGTTCGGCCTCAAGAGAACGGACCAGAACAGCAGCCTGAAAACCCCGCTCCAGCCAATGACGAGGCCTACATCTAACCGTCCTCCACCTACTTCAACCCGGATGATCAAAGGTCAACATTCAGAGAGGGAATAAAAGAGTAATCACGGTTGATCACAACCAAGGACTTTCATGTCTAGAGTATATTCACCTACCTCCGAGGGAAAACCAACCTGATTACAGTTTGAATTGTTTTGGTACATATATACATAGGGTCCAAAAAATCTGTCCAGCGATGCTCTAGAGTTAATCTATATTTCATATGCAAGATAGTAGTCTTTCTAAAAAAGAAAAAGAAGAAAGGGTGTGACCAGAAAGTGATAATTCAAGATTTGGCATCCCAATGTTTCAACACAACCAAGTTAATTTGATATTACATGTAATTAATGTATTAAAAATACAGTTGTAGGTTAGAATCGAATTGTATCTGATTGTATCTGAAAAAAAAAAAATCTCTCTCTCTCTCTCTCTCTCTATATATATATATATATATATATATATACAAATGTATAAATCTATATAAAAGCAGGGAGCGAGAATATTGGAGCATGCAACGGGGCAAGATGAACCTTGTATGTCAAGGTTACTTAGCCAGACGACACTATTCAAGACTCGAACCGTTTCAAACAGCCCTTCTCCCATTTTGCCCTCAGGCAAACCCTGAAAAGCACAAGACCAGTATGGATTTGGTTTACATTTGCCCCAGGCAGCGATGAATTACCAGCCGCAGGGGCCAATTGACGTCAAAAAAGACTGTTACTATTTTTTTTCCTTTTTTTTATTTTCTAAGACAAAATAACTTTGTATGTGTTTTTTAGAATCATTTTAGTACATGTTTTCTATGTAAGAGTAAGAAGGACCAAATTCATGTTTATGCTACTGACAGATATGAAAAACTGTTTTATGTCGCACCGTATCACTGCACAGGGTCCGAAAAGTCATTTTTGGGGGCAGACATACCCCATGAAACCACTGTTAATCCTGCTCACCACATTTGCATGCCACTCCTCAGGAAAAATGGCGAAAGTGACCAAAATTTGCTCTCCTGGATTAAAAACTATTATAGCTGTGAGCAGCCTTCAGCAAATAATCACTTCTGAGCAGAAGCTATAGTCTGTTGCCATGGTTTCTAGGGTCATGTTGTCAGACATCATTGACAAACCAGCACTCTGTGTCAAAAAAAAAATGACAGAGCCGTTGTTTGAATGAAAATATGTCAAGGAGAAATTATGCTGTTTTCTTTTTAAATCTACAGACTAGTTGGGCAATAAATAATTTACATGAAATCATATAAAGGGAAATATGTATGTGTGTGTGTGTGTGTGTGTGTGTGTGCGCGTGTGTGAGACAGAGAGAAATTACTGTTTTATTTCCACTGTTTTATTTTAAAATGCCACTGGTGAAAAGCACAGAGCTTTAAGCTGACAAGCCACAAAAGTGTCCGAAAAAGAGCACTGTTAGTTTGCTTCTGTGGCAGCTACATGTGACAGAGATCTGGATTAATTAGTCGATTTATTCTCTGCAAGAAGTCTGATGAAAAAATGTGCAATCAATAAGAGTTTTTCGTGAAATTGTATAAATTTACCATTCATCAGATTTCTCTCTGAAACAATGTTGTAAAACTGTACCGTGTAAAAGTACCTGTGAATGTCCGTTTTGAGGTTTTTGTCTTGTTGATGAACCTTATATTATTTGCTGTTTACTGCAATAATGCATCGATCTCAGAAACTATATAAAGCACATATCTTTCTGAAATGAAAAAAAAAAAAAAAGGAATAGTAATAATAACAAATGAATAACAATTATGGAAGATTATAAGAGAATAGATAATATGTCTAGTCAAAGAAAATATTGTTTTGTATATTTCTAACTGTTTGGGCCTAATGTAAAATATTGATATGTAAAAAAAAAATATATATATATATATGTATATATATCCACATATATATATATATATATATATATATATATAATAAATGTCTTTAGATGGTGTTATATAAAAGCATGATTGCCATGTGTTATCTGATTTAAAATAAATAAATAAAGTACTATAGATTATAAAGTCTGCTGTCTCGTGTCAACCATTTTTTGGTGCTTGTCCAAATGTGACAATACTTTTGAGAACAATAAAGATGTGCTTAAAACTAAGACTAAGATCTGTATTTAAATACAGATATATATTTTAGATATTGTTTTTAGATTTAAAAAACTGGAGAAAGTATTATTTAAAATCATTATTATTTAATGTGTACTAACAGTCTGAGTGATTGTGCACAAAAGGAGGCGTACACATAATGGTTTCCTTTTACCTATTCTTGTATTACTAGATGCCCTGATGGATTTTGCCCAAAGAGGATAATTAATCTTCTTCAGTGATTAACCCTTTAATAGTCCCAGCAGAGCGTAGCTAGTTCTTATTGTCAAATCCAACAAATAAACAAATGATTAATTTACAATCTCTGCTAAAAAAAATTCAATTATTAAAAACAAGCTTACAACAATAGCAAAGTATTCTGCATGTCCTTTTTTTTCTTTC
This sequence comes from Enteromius afrohamiltoni, assembly GCA_034779775.1. Taxonomy (NCBI): domain Eukaryota; kingdom Metazoa; phylum Chordata; class Actinopteri; order Cypriniformes; family Cyprinidae; genus Enteromius; species Enteromius afrohamiltoni. The sequence goes on from JAUYWG010000045.1 coordinate 1,078,365, forward strand.
TTGTTTTCCAGCAATCATTAATGTAATTTTATTGGAAAGCTGTTCCTCAATTATTTGATATCTAACTGATATCCATATGATCAAGCCCAGAGGCTACATTGTAGATTTCCATATTCTGACATTCCCTGTAGCCCTCATATACTGCCGCTGTGATTTAATGGCTTGTGCTTGTGGATCCAATTGGCATGTTAAATCTAGTCTGGGTAGGGGGTTGATCAGGGACAAGACATTTGGAGGAGGCTTCATGTCAGCGTCTCTCCCTGGAGTCTTCAGTCCTGAACCAATGACAGATGTGTTGGAGATAATTTACTTCAGGCGGTGCGCTAACAATAATTGTAAATCTGATTTTTTTCCTTCTCCTTCTTCAGATTTTCACAAAGAGCCAAGACTAGAAGTCTAGTAGCATAGACTCAGAATTAAAAATTGGTACTTTTTTAAATTAGTATTAGTATTTTCATAATTATTATTGTTATTATTATTGCAGCTCGTAGCTCGTATAACATTAAATGTTATAATATAGTTATAACGTAGGTGTCTGCAATGTAGGTGTCTAATCTAAATCACATTTAAAGCAGCAATAATGATACCCATTGCCGTCATCTGTCCTAAATGTAGAGTAGATAATGAACTGGGTCTGTCCAAACACACACACACACACACTGGATGCATGCTCTTATCAGTGTTTTGCACATGGTAGGCCAGGATATTCACTGTTAGCTAAGGCATTTATTCAAATGATTTCAATTGTATCTTGATGTTACACACATGCCTCATAAAATACATTTATTTGAAATCTGTAAAACTGACAGCTGCGGAATATCTAATCTCTTCTCTGTTAGTTTCACTGATGTACAGACTGCTTCATGATGGCACTACAGAGGACAAATGGGGGGAAAAGGATAATAATTTAGTATCAGTACTGCCAGGAAGTCTGTGATGTGCCAAAGTGGTACAATCATCTATTTTTTCCTTTCTTTTTTTTTTTGCCATTTTTGCAAGTACCTTTTTGATTAATTAGTATTTTAAATAGATCAATGGCCATGTCGCTTCTGATAGTGTGTTTGTTTCAGGCATTATGGGTTCCCTGTCATTACAGGTTTTTACTGTAATATCCTTTTATTATACAAAATGTCCCTGCTTTTCAGTCATAGCTGTAAAGAAGTAATCTCCTTCTCTACTGCCTTTGTTGAAGTTGAATGAACCAATACTGTTGCTATTAATATGTTATTGCTTATGATCCTTGCTCTGTTAAACAGTAATAGTACTTTTTCCCACACACTGTATTCATTTAACATCTTTTAAAAAGAGTATGTGCCATGTATAAATACAGATACGTGTGTTAACCTTTTTTTTTGTAAAGAATGACCCATTTTCATACACACTGGGGAGAGGAGGGCACAACAATTTATATTCCAGAGAGTACTCAAGCAGATTTTGAGAAGCTCAGATTTCTGGTTAGTTGCTCATGTGTTGTTCTGTTTTCACAGACAATTACCTCACATTATGACAGTGGTTCAGGCAATGACGGCCAACCAGAACCATTCCAACCTTTAGTTTATTATTCAAGTCAAATAAGCAAAGCACTTACAGAGGATGAATCCAGAAATTACTCATGAGAAGAGAATAATCATGTTTTGTGTGAACGTTTAGTCAACAATAACAGCATTAACTTTCAGAAATGTGCTGCTCTATGGCATGCTACATGACAAAAATATGTCTCATTTTTAAGCCAGTAATTTAAAGTACGTATTGGCTTAGATTTTGATTGGTCTGGTCATTTGGCACCCCAGGCAAGACCCCAATAGCACACGGCCTAGCTAACTGATTTGGCTGTTCTGTTGTTACGTTTTGTCTGTTTTAATTTCATTTTCATGTCCTTCTGTTTTGGTAATGTTTTTAATTTTGACGTGTTTTCCCTTATTTGGTATTTCCTGTTCAATGTGATTATTAGTTAATTATCTTCCAGTCATGTACCACAGGTGTTTTGCTTGGTTTTTGTATGTATGTTTCTATAATTTCAAGAGTCAGTGTCAGTCAATAATTGCTTCTTCTTTGTTGTAAAGGTGTTAAGTGTGTTTAGTGCATGCTCCTGCATTTATGTTCTATTATTAATTTTTGGAATCCATCATCTCTGGCAATCTCCATTCTCCACCGCACCACAACTATAAGAGATTGACCGACTGAAACAGGATTATGGATCCACAACAGAGGGTAAATGGGACAGAAAAATTTCTGTACGACCTTGAGCAGGGGAGCAACACGTTGAAGCAATACGTGTAGAAGTTCGCAACACAATCTCACTGATTATTTTAAAGGTAATAAAGGTAACCAAATTAAATGTATATTGTTTTTCTACACAGAGTGTTGCCTCCTCCTTTGCATTTGTAGCCACTTTATTGTGACTGTTATATCTTGTTTTATTACTTTATTACAAAACAAGAATTTTTTTTCCACACATTAACTTCATCAAAACTTGTATTTAGTGTTTATTTTATATTATTAGTTATGTTAATTATGTTTAGTTTTCAATAGTTCCAGTCAGGAGTTCCTACCTAATGTTGTAAGTGGGTTCTTAATTAGTGGCACACCTCAGAAAGAGGCGTCGCTTCTCCTTTAATCGTTCGCGCTCAGTCTCACTGTGAATGTATATGAGAAGCAGAGGTATCTTTCGCTCTATTATACATATGTTTTATTTGGTAACTTTATCACTGTTTATATTCTTAAAACTTCACTAGTATGTATCTTATAATGTTTATCTGTGTATCTAGCAAATTCTTTTTGAAGGTGATGCTGTTAATCGTGTTATTTTAGCGTTACATTTCCACATGCGTTTTTCTATTCAGGAGAAAAAGAGTAGGCCTTTTGGTGTTGCTGTACTAATTATGCCTCATACTACTGTTCTTTTAAAGGTATATTGTACATTGAATAATTTGTTTTATGTGTGAATTCATCAGTCTGTAACCGTTTCAGCTACAGTATTCGTTATCAATTACCATGTTGTGCAATTTCACTCAAAGACACAACATGTTTGTATCAGTTGTATATTTCACATGATATTTACCTATATTTTCACTTTAATTGCATGATGGAATATTGCAGAGATGCTGAGTGTTTATTTCATTATTATGAATTGTGTTAGACGCATTTTATTTGTTGACTATACATGTATGTGCAGTGTACGTCGCTTCACCTTTAATCATTCACGCTCAGTCTCACTGTGAATGCATATGAGAAACAGAGGAGAGCCTTTTGGCGTTGCTGTACTAATTATGCCTCATACTACTTTTAAAGGAATAAATTCCATTTCTTATCCCATCCACATGTGGTCGTGCTTCTGTTCTGAGGGTGCAGCTTGATATCTGCTACACATTGGCACATGGCGCCTCACTGGCAGACATTTGTAGAGCTGTCGCAGAGTGTGTTGGATAACAGGTATTTTGCGGGAAGGTGTCATGCATGCTGTGTCATTGCCCCTCACCCAGGGATGTGAGCACCATTTTTCCTTCGGTAAATTCTCTACATGCAAACCCTGATTGATCATCCTCCAGAACTCTCGGCTGTCAGACTTGGTGTAGTATCTAAGTTGCTTGCCCAGGTCTCCGGTCAGCCCCTCGGCTAGGTGTCCATATGGCTGATTCTCTGCGGGTAATCACATCTTTCATTAAACCTGTGTTTTCCCTTTGACAGACTACACTGTCTGTCTCTGCTGTCAGTCGTTCTTCTCCTTGGATAGGACCAGTCACAGAGATGAAGTTCATATGTTAGTATGTCAGTATCTCCACATGTCACCATCTTCGGTAGAATATAAACCAAGAAAATCGACATCATTTACTTTCAACTTCTTATAGATCAAAAGCACTATAACATAACAGGAAAACAGCTAAGAGCAAAGCACAGTCTTTGCCTGTCACTTGTGAGATTGAGTGATCCGAGTCGCTGTACAAGTCGGCTGCTACTACTGAACCACAGCACAAGATGATTGTCGCCTCGGAGTCAATGCATAAAATGGCTGCCGCCTCGGAGGTGATGCACTAAAAGGCTGCCGCCTCTGAACCGCTGCACAAAAGGGACGTCAAATCAAAGCTTCTCCACAGTTGGAGACAGATGGCATCCAGCCTGATGGCCCCGCCAATGATCTCTGTCAGATCAGCTGGCATCCCCAAACCCACTTCAAAACCCTTAGTGGCAAAGAATCTGGTCATAGACTTTCAAGGGGTTCCACAGGTGGCTGCACGACCTCTAGAGGGCATTGCACAAGCTGATGCCTTTCTGGAGGTTCTGCCAGTGGCTGCACTGACCTCTGAGATTGCCGAGGGTAATGTTGAGTTCTCGGAGGCACCACCAGTGGGCAACTTTGGTCGTAGACTTTCCGGAGGTGCCGCAGGTGGCTGCACAACTTCAAAATAATTAAATTCATGCCCAAGTACCCTCATTCTGTCCAGTCCCAACCATAGAGGGTCTGCCAGTGGCTGTGCAACCCCGGAGATGTTGACTCTGGTCGTAGATTCTCTGGAGGTTCCTCTGGTGGCTGCACAGCCTCCAGGTTGATTAGTTCTGGCCATCGAATCCTTGAATTCCCCATTGTTTTATTATCCCAGAGTGTTTTCTCTGTTTGTTTTCCTCTGTGTGTGATTTTTGGATTGTTTACCTGGTTTCTAATTGTTCTCTGCCTGCTCCGATCTATGCCTGGATTATTGACTCTGATTTAGCCTGTCTCCGTTGCATCTGTCTGCCTGCCCTTTACTTTGCCTATATTTTACCATGCCCATTATTAAAAAGCTTGCACTTGGATTCACCTTTTTCTGTCCCATTCATTACACACACACACACTAAAAGCCTTCAACATGCTACATTAGTCACCTGAATACAAAAATAAAAATATTATTTTATTAATTTTATCAAATTCTTTAATGTCAACATGTGGTGTGTGTGGTCAAATGTTCAAGAATTATGCGCTACATTCCAGACATTCAGTTAATCTTAAGAATTTAATTCTCATGTCACCAACTTAAAGACAATGTTAGCTGTGGTCTTATGCTGTTGTCTTGCAATATAATACTGAAATTAATATGTATTCTTGGTTTTATTATTATTATGAATTGCAGTTACTCAATGTGATCAATTATTTCAGCTTACTGTGACACTGACTCGGAGACAGTAGGATCCATTTGCTGAGCTTTATTGTCAGAGCTATGGCCGAACAAGGTTGGTG
>JAUYWG010000045.1:1095769-1143776 GCA_034779775.1 Enteromius afrohamiltoni
TCACCCGTTGAGCATGTTTGGGATGTGCTTGACCAGCGTATACGACAGCGTGTACCAGTTCCCACTAATATCCAACAACTTCGCACAGCCATTGAAGAGGAGTGGGCCAACATTCCACAGGCTCTATGCAAAGAAGATGTGTTGCACTGCATGAGGCAAATGGTGGTCACACCAGATACTGACCGGATACTGAGTCCCCAGACCCCAAATGCTCACTATCACACATTTAGACTGATTTGTGAACAATGTTTGAGAGAAATGGTAATATTGTGTATCTGGGATGAATTTTAGATCTTTAAGTCCATCTCATGAAAAATCAGAGCAGAAACAAAGGTGTTGTGTTTATATTTTTGTTGAGTGTATGTATAAAATGAGGTTATTTTCTTTTAATAAAATGAACCATTCATGGGTTTTCTTCTACATACTGTATTTTAGTAAGGGACATGATTTATTTTATATTAAACCATACAAATCTTAATACCCAGGTTTCCCTTTCAAATCCTTTGAACTTGACAATCATATATGGAAACCTTAAAGGCTCATGTCCTTCCATACCCACAAGACCTTTGTTCATTTTCTGAACATAAATAAGATATCACTGATGAAATCATAGAGCTTTTCTTCTCTCCCAGGCCTAAATGTAGTATATGTTACTGTAACGCTTCAGCATAAAATAAAATCAGAATAAAAGCAGTCCTTCTTGTATCAAGTCTTGAGACATCAGGCTATCTCCTGATTGCTAATAACTAGGCAGATGGGCTAGCTCAGGTAAGTAAACAGGTGAGTTTCTTACAGGTACGGGCTTCAGATGATCTAGTGCGAGGTGCAGGTGAGTGAGGAGGTTGAGATCTCATCCAACAGAGACAGAGAGCAATCCATTCATTCAACGATTCACAGACAGGCAGACATAGGTGAGGATGTGGGTAGTTCAGACCAGGAACTGTTAGTGACTGCTGTTTTTGAAGCACTCAGGTAAGTGGAGTCAGGTGGAACTCATTAATCAGGAAGGTGATTGAGATTGCGTGTGGGTGGCTGTACTGGGATCAGTAGAACATGATGGCGTGACAGTTACGGGTCAGAAAGACGTTAGGGTGAATAAGTAATGACAGGATTTTATTTTTTGGGGGTATCAACTGTCCCTTTAATCGTTAAAAGCGATTGAGCATAGTACAATTCTAGTGCAAATAGTTCTGTGTTAAACTAGTTGTGCCAGTTCCCCCTTTGACTGTTTAGTATTTGTGCTTCACAAGACCTTCACCTCTGCCTGTGGTTGATTGATGCTTGTTTGATTTACAAAGTGTTAACAAAACATACAAACACACATTTAGACATGCCATAATTATTTTACGTATTTCAGACACTGCTCTGCAATGATTCAAGTGAACAAGCTGTTTTGCGCTGCCAGGTTAATCATGGAATGCTATTTTTGTTTGGGGCTTAAAGTCAATTGTCACGTCCCAGCACATTTTGAAAAAAAAAGCAGAGATGACAAACTACACTTCTGATTAATGTAATGTGAATTTATATATTTAAATATTTTACTATTTGGGTGTGTGCTGTTTACCCTGGCTTTTTTTACTACTTTACTATTATTAAAAATTATGTAACAAGCAAACAAAACAAAAATAATAATAATTAATTACTTAACTTTAGAGTCTGATTACCTTATATTCCAATATAATTATCAACAACTTTGTCAGATTATTAGAAAATGCATGTAAATGTGTGGTTCATATCTGATAAGAAAGCACCATACTAATAATCTACAAATGTATTTAATGCATATTCTAAAATGTATTTGTCTTTTTATAGTAAAGATGTGTTACAGGAACAAAATTAGGTTCTGTGGTACTATTCTGACCTATCAGCATAAGTGAATACGGCATAATTGTGCTTCATACTGGTAGCAAATTATATGGGCTCTGCAGATGTAGACTGCAAACAAAGATGGGGCCTTTTCCCCCCACCCTCTGATTGTAATCAGCCCTGCCAATCTATAGCCTCTCATTGTTGTATTTTCAGCTTGAGAGCACTCTTCTCTCATTGGTCTATTGCAGCCGGGAGACTGAGCTATGGATGACATTGAATTCATGGCTGCCAAAAGCAGCTGCTTGTTTTGTTTTCCCCAATGAATTCTCAAATTCTATGTGCTACAAGAGCCAGTAAGGAGCAGAGCATGGCATCAGCAGCGTTTAAGAGCTTGTGTCAACCTTAGTGAAAATGGGCTGAGATAGGGCTCTTTGCTGAGAGGCTGAGAGGATATTAAGAGCTACCAGACACAGGCTGCCTGGAGGCAGAGCAACTTAGCATGTCTAAAAGAGTGGGGGTGGAAGACTGTGTGTGGTACAAATGGCTCTTTAGATCTTACATCATCTATCCAATGCACACACAGGATACACTCACATGAGGCTAAAAAACAAATGACATTTCATCTATCCTCAACAAAAAAGTAATTCTGAATAATGTGCTGGGAATTCTTTGCATTCATTAGTAACCAGTGCTGGGGTAACGCATTACAAGTTATGCGAGCTGCGTAATAATATTACTTTTTTCCAATTATCTAGTAAAGTAACACATTACTTTTTGATTTTAGAGTAATATAACTGAGTTACTTTTTCAAAAAAGTAACACCAGTTACTTTGTTTCCTTATTGACTGACAAATCTCCTGACCCCACGTTGGCAGAAATCAGAAATACAGAGGTATTGTGTGCACTGTGTGAATACAGAGTACATGTGAATCAAAAAACAGATTAAGTATTAATCAAAATTAATTAAAATAAACTCAGAATATGACATAAACCTGCAATAATTAAAATACACAAATATATCTAAACTCATTTTATTAACCAATATCTTTGCTGCAGACCTTTGATGATCCAACCATTCACATGACTGTGCTTGAGCTTTCTTCTGTATTCTAATTTAAAGATGTGAATTTTTTCTTCAGCCTGTAGAGGTGTATTTGTGACACTTTTTGGTATTAAAAGTGCTTTTACATTTGCTATTAATAAACCTTTTTATATTAAAAACAAACGCTCAAACTTAAAAAAAAAAAAAATAAAGCAAAATTAATGTAAAGCATTAGTTTCTTTTTAGGGAGTAACACAATTGTGATGATCAGCTGGAAGTGCCAGTCGTATGTGAATGGCACTCCATTTTCCCTGTGTTCTATGTCTGTATTTTTCCACTCCATGTATGTCCTGTCACCTGTTCTCCACCCACCTCATGTGTTCACCCGGTAACCAATATGTTCTCCTCCCCCTTGTCTCGTTAGTCCTGTGTATAAATACTCCGGTTTCTCATCATTCCCCGCTTATCATTGTATGTGGCTCGTCCCATCTCTGTAAGCACTTTTCCCCCTGTTTATCCTTGTTTGTTTTTGTTGTATTTTGATTCCCCGGTTTCGACTTCTGCCTGCCTCCTGACTACGACTCTGTCTTACCTGTATTGCTCTGTTTGCCTCGCCTCTGACCATCGCCTGTTTACACTGCCTTGTGAGTTGTTCTGCAACCTTTTAATAAAGAACTTGCATATGGATTTGACCGTCTCGCTCCTGGTCTGTAACAACAATATTGTAATGCATTACTTTTAATGTATTTTTTGTCACTTTTCCCAACAATGTTAATAACATCTAATAAATAAAATGTGTTCTACCCTATAAATTGGTCAAATTTATTTTGAATAAACAAATAATGCTATTACCAGCTTTTATTTACTTATTTATAAGAATGACCCCACCGAATTACATCAGACCATAACCCCTCTGGCACAAACAAACAACTTACTGGGCATCCGGGCAGAGGTGTTACCCCTTCTAAGGCATTACAGGGCTTTGATTCAATCTCCCAAGTGATGGTAGAGACAACTAATCTCTAAGGTACAATGCACTCAGGAGACACCAGGCAGTCCGAACAATCAAAAATGATAACACGTCTGGTTTGATGAAATAGAAATTTCCTCCACCACACCGTGTGGGATGAGGGGCCCAGAGAATGGGAGCCGAAACTAAGCAGCTTTTCAGTTTCACTGTTTTGATGGAGATCAAGGCAGTCAGAGGTCCGTCTAGTTGGCTGAACTTGCGAATGAAAACCTCTGAAGGGCCTTGCAAGAATCAGGGGTTTGCCACTTTACCACAGCCATAACCTTGTCGGGGTCCATGCGCACTCCTTCGGGCGATGCGATGTACCCCAAAAATGGAACTGACGTTCAAGACGTCAGGTGAATGCTCCAGAGGGTGCCTGACGTCTTGAACATGTTCCTGGAAAGAGATCCAGGTAGACATATATGAACTGATCAGCCATGTCTCTCAACACATCATGAACAAGTGCTTGAAAGACAGTTTGATAACCTGAACAGCTTACTAAGGGATTCAAAGTGCTCCCTAGATATATTAAAAATCCAAATGGTAAGCATTTCTCAAATCTAATTTGGTGAAGATGGATGCTCCCTGCAAACGTTCGAAAGCAAAAGGTTCAGCCCCCCCATAATCAATGCACGGTCACAACAAAAAAAATCCACCCCTGCTGGAGAAGAGGAAAGTCAAATGATCCCAGCCGCTACAGAATCAAAAATATATGTCTCCATGCCTCCCTTTCAGGAGCAGAAAGCAAATACAACCTGCCTTTAGGCAGAGAAGTGCCTGGAACTAACTCTATGGCACAGTCATAGGGACGATGTGGAGGAAGAGAAGCAGCCCTGGACTTGAACCCATGAGTCATGACAGTCAGCATCTGAGTATCCAATCAAAGTTCCAGAATCTGACCACTCATATTTGAGAGCAAGATTCAGGGTGCACGTTAAGTACAGCATAATCTTCTTCACAACAGATGCACAGCACTTTGATTTGCGCTGAACTTTGATACAACACTCACTGGTTTGCTTTGTCAGGTCTTGTGGCCATTACAGCATAAAGTAGACTAGCAAATATAGTTCACAGGCAAAAAATTTATTTAGCTTTAAATTTGGATCAGTTGCAACAAAATTGGCATCATTTATGGCATATTTTTGAAGAAGTGCTTCGATGTAAGAATAAACAGAGTTTTTCTCTTTGTCTTGAACAGGCAGATAGCTCTCCCATGTCCTTCATCTTTTAACGCTTCTTTAGAGCAAGCTTCAGCTCTTTCATGCTTTCCATCAACTTAGGATCAGATCATCAACATACAAAGCCAAATATCTCCAGCTCCTTTTGAGACCTCACAAACACACATAGGTCTGATGTACTCTGAAAGCAATGTAGGAATTGAGCTGGATATTACCACAGGTGAAAACGTTTCATCATAGTCCATACTTCTGTGAGTATCCATTAGCGATGAGTCTGCATTTGTATCTCTGTACACTCGTCCTTCACTCTGATGCTTAACTTTGAACACATCTTGGTCCTGTAGCCGTCACTTATTTTAGAAATGTTTTGGATCTGTATTCCCCACCACTGTATATTCTTATTTTTGTCATTTTCTGTCCGGATTTATTGGAGAATCTTTTCTCAGACTCCTTGAACTTGCTAAGTACTTTACTCTTCTGCTTCATAAATTATACTTTGCAGCATCTAGAATAGTCATCAATAAATGTCTTTCTCTGCAGAAAGATCTACTCCATTTACCAGATTCAAGTTGCTTCACTTTGGTGGTGTGTCCCAGTTGCTGGTGCCACAATTTGGCTGTTGCTAAAGCACTTGATGTTGATCCCTATGGATGTAACAGAGAGACTTCTTAAACTGCACCAAATTTTCTCTTCTGACAGCAGTTCCCACTGAGAAGAGTGGATTGAAGAGAAGAGAAGATTCTCTGATAACTTGGGAACATACAGAACATCAAACATTGTGACCTTTTTTACATCACTGACTTTCAATGTCATTCTCAGTTTTGCGTTACCAAATCCTGGGGCGTCACCAAGCTTTACAGACTGTGGTCTTGGAAATTGCTTGTAGTTTTAGAGGATTTCTTCATGCTTTGAGCCTCTAGAGTCAATCAACCACTTGTTTTGTTGCATCCATATTCACATCTTTAGCGATAAAAGCACTCTGAGATGAGTATTCAGCATTTTCACATGTTACGTTTTTAGTTGTGAGTTTTATTCCTTTACACTCACTTTTGTTCTTCATTTATTAATGCTTGCTGAACAAACTGCAGTGTTAAATTATCCATCTTAGTTTCCAGAGCAGTGACAACGCGGAGGGCAAACTACTCAGCATTGTTACAATTTGAATCTCCTATTTAATTATAGTACTGTAACAAGGAACTGGACTCAGGCAAGCGTAAGATCCAAATGCAAGTTTTAATAATACATAACGTGGTCAAACAAGCAGGTTTCAAACATCGGCAACCAGGTATATCCAAGGGCATTCGTAAACAGATTCGTAAACAGTATCAAAGCAATGGTCAGGGGATGCAGCAAAAGGTTCACAAAACAGTCCAAGGTCAAAATCCAAGAGGGCAATCCAAAGTAGCAAAATAAAACAAAACAACGCAAACAAGGCAAGACTATGAACAGGAACAAGAGAAAACGCTTGGTAGAGTCCGCAACAGCAAAACAATACTTTGCATCTTTCTGTTTGGCAGGCTTCTGCTTAAATGGCCGCCAAACAGGAAGATACCATAGAAGAAGCAGAGGGAGCTGTGACAGTCAGTGCAGAGGTGAGAGCTCCCTCTGCTGGCTTGGCGTTATATATCCCCCCCTCTAAGGGCGGCTCCCGACGCCAAAACACAAAACCATCCAGGAGGGTGGTGGAGCAGTGATGGTCCAAGGAGCGGGATGGGGGGCCAGGACCGTGCAAGGGAACAGGACCTGAAGCATGGAGCCTTTGAGGTCCTGGACCATGGAACAGTGGCAGACAATGGCAGCATGGGGGACCTGGGCAATGGAGCAGTAAAAAGGGAGCGCATAGCCATGGTGGAGCAGGCAAGGCAAGGAGCCATGGCTGTGCAGGCAGACCAGGGCACCATGGTGGGACCTCAGTCGCCGTGAGTTCATGGACTGTCTCTGTGACTGTAACAGGGCAGACAGTTAGTTCATGGACGGCCTCCATGGCCATAACTGGGCAGACAGAGAGTTCTGATGAAAGAGCTCTAGTTACTGGCGATTCTATTGTACGGAACATGAAAATAGAGACACCAGCCACCATAGTTCAATGTGTTCCAGGAGCCAGAGCACCTGACATCTTGGCAAATTTGAAAGTGCTGGCTAATGCTAAATGTAGATTCAGTAAGATTGTTATTTAATATTTAAATTATTTGGTGTTTTCTGAAGATAAATTTCCTGACTCACCAACTCCCCTGATGCACCTTAAGTCATCTTTATGGATTAAAATTATAACGAAAGAGTTTTTGTTTTAATTGTTTTTGTTTGTTTGTTAAGTTGTCATTTACAGCTTTTTGTATTTATGTCTTTTTTCGCTGAGTTTCAGTACATTTTTGTGAAGTGCTCCTGTTCAAGATTTTGTCAGTGCACCCAAAGAAATGTAGACCTTGTACTGTTCGGAATTATGTAATACTGCCATTTAGTTTCCACTGGAGGTGGTTTAATGTTTAAATATTGTTATATGATTGGAATGTTTTTTATTGCATTTTACACAAGTTATGATAACTTCAAAAGTTAAATAGATCAAATAAAGTTTATGATCAGCATTGGCTGCACTTTCCCAGCTAACAAATTTATGTTCTGAGAACGTTTCCCAAACGTTCTGTTTTGGTTGTGGGAACGTGATTTGGACTGTTCTAGAAACGTGGAAATGTCCAGTTTGCTTAACGTTGCTGTAACGTCATCTTAAGGTTAGCATAACGTTCCCGCAAAGTTCTTTCCACCCTAATTTCATTAATACAACGTTCAAAGAACGTCAATTTCTAACGTTCTAAAAACTTTAAATTTTCCAGTTTTATAATGTTAGCACAATGTTATCTTAAGGTTAGCTTAACGTTCCTACAATGTTCTTTCCACCTCAATTTCATTATTATTACAACCTTCTAAGAACATTGATTTGTAACGTTCCAAAAATTTAAAATTGTCCAGTTGTTTTATGTTAGCAGATGTTAGCATAACTTTTCTGCAACATTCTTCCCACCTAAATGTTATTAACAATATAAAATTCTAAGAATGTTTATTTGAAACATTCCAAAAACATTCAAATGCCCACATTCTTTAATGTTATTTCATGGTTAGGATACTGTCCCTGAACCATTCTTTTAACTTTATTTTTTTAATACAAGGTACAACATTCCAATAACTGTGAATTACCAAAAGTAATTATATAATCTGCACACTCAAAAGAAAAATGTTAATATGGTAAAAACTTGAACACAACAACAAATATTCTCATTAACATTTAAGCTTGTACTGGGTACTCATTCTATTTAAAAATTGAGCTTAATCAGTGAGAAAATTATTGTGTGGTGGTGCCAAACTAGCAGGTCCAGTCTCTTCATGCTCTGTCTGTAAAATGAACAGATTGACTTATGAAATATCAACATTAGTAACATAAGCACTGTTATAACAGTGCAGGTGCTACCTAAAAGTTAACCCTTAAGTTATTTATGCTACGTATTATAAATTGATTCAAAATGAAAAATAATTCAAAGGTAGCTTACAAATGTTATACAATGGAAATGTTCATAACACACGGTAAAGGATTACACCTGAAAATAAAGCTTTTCATCAGTGAGGGGAGAATAAGGTAATGTACATTGAAATTCTGTACCTGCTAAACTCATTTGATTTTTCACACTGAAATACACATCTTCATGTTGCTATTATGTCATTTGATGAAGTCTTTTGAAACCATTATGATTCTTAAAATTATTATTTTTTAAAAAAAATGATAAACCAGGGGTTGGCATTAAAACCCACAGATCGGATTCAAAGCAAACTAACATGCCCATCACCCTGTAAACATGCTCATTATAAAAGCGTTTAAACTTCCAAATACATTTACTTGCATATATTACTAATATAGTAGGGGATGTTAAGAAGCTATGTGTTAATGTATACACTTACCCTTTACATAGATCTGGGACAGGATCCTGGATGTTCTTCAGACAGCATTACTCTCCATTCTCTGAATGTGTATTTGAGGAACTGGTACAATAACTGCACACATAGAGGGTAAAAACGGATTAGGCTAAAAGGAAAACCTTCCTTTCCAAAAATATAAGTATATAAACATATAGTATACAAGTATATAAACAGAAATGAAGATCATTAGAATTCCTGCCATATTACACTTTTGTAATGTCTTTTTACACAATTAATTAATTAAAGTCTGCAACTTATGTAGCCATTTCCTTTCCTTTCTAGTTTTCAGGAGAGAAATATTTCACTAGACAAAAACCTGCACATATTCTGCATTGGTAGGGTACCTGAAAGAAAAAAATAATAGCAGTGAGCCATAAAACTAAGCTAAACAATATTTAATTAGTTTTTGTTTTTTTTACTTAAAAAGGTACCATAAATACTTTTACCAGATATTGGAAAAAAAAAAAAAGAAGAACAAATTATAAATAAGTTCACATACCTGACTTTGATAAAGAAACGTCAGAATTCATCCAAGATTAGAGTCAGGTCTGAGGATTTCTAGGAAAGATGAATGACAAAACCAGCAGTAAATTCAACTTGAACCATTGCAGTTACCAATGTACCTATTAAGACATATTACTTAAGGTTATACGTAACATTTTGTTTGTTGTTGATGACACATGTTGATGGCATTCTGTTGGTACTGGTTCAAGAGTAGCCAGTACCAACAGTACCAACATCTTGCTAAATTTGTTGAATTGGGTCCGTGTTGTTCTTGTTATCACCATCCATCTAATTATATGCATGAAAGGAAAGACAGTTACTTTTCTAATATGAAAGTTGCACAAATTAAAACACATACTGGCTTTATGACGTGAATGACACTCTTGGTACATGGGTAATGATGATTTACGCTTTCTAAGTTAGATGGGAAGTGAAAAATTATTTCAGATAATATGACTTTTTCTGTGTAGCCCTTGATGATGTACACAACCTTTTTTCACAAACACCAGAGCTTACATAATATAATAACAACAGTATAATATAATACAATCAAGGACATCTTTCACCTTTTTAGCTTGCCCTTTGATATCAGCTGCTCACGAAACGTTAACTTCTGCAGAGAAACAAAAACAAGCATGTGAGTGCATAACATTTCTACAAAAATCCACAGAAATTGTAGTTCTTCTGTTATTATAATAATAGTTCAAACAATAAAACATTCAGTTTCAGTAAAGCTTATGAATTTCACTCTATAACGGAGTTTAGGTCTCCCAAATCTGGCCTCAGATTAACTTAGCCTGACGTTTATCTCATTTGTTTCTAGACTAATGTTAAGCCTACTGTTACTGAAAAATTCAGACGTCACGTCATATTCGTTAACGTCACCTCCGATTAAATGAAAAGTAGGCTATAATCGTCTTCTGTGGAAATTCCCTCATGTAATGTAACGTTAACTTAGAAAAATGGCGCTTAACGGTTAACGTTATTTAACAGAATGCAACGGAAACCAAAATCAGGAGCACAACTTGACTACTGTCAAGCGACAAACACAACGTTAACTGTTAATGAGCCCTCAAATATAAAAATCATAAGCATAAAAAGATTAGGCCTAACGGTCCGAGTTCAGGTTCAAATCTCACACAGTCAAGATTAAACTTAATAACAAAACTAAACAACGGTATTTAAAGCAAAGTTACAAATGACAGAAGGCAATATTGTGCAGAAAATATGCATTTTACCTGCTTATATTTGAAGAGAGGTGTCCTTCCGCCGCGCGCCGCTCCACTGTGTGCTTAGAAGAGAGGTCTCCTTCCGCAGCGCAGGATTCCTCTAGTTCCAGTATTTAAAATCTTTATAGTGTTACGTCCCTTTTCCCTTAAGTCCAGGGGTGGGAGTGAGAGTAACAAAAGAAGTAAAATGTATAATGAAGAAATTCAAGTTAAAGTGGAAGGATCACTTCATTCCACTGCCCCAGAAGTGCCACAACACTTTCTTTGATAGATTAACAAAACTTTTTATTAAAGGGTTTCTCAAATATGGGAGCAATAAATGACTTCAGAAGAAGGGCCAAGGCCAACATAATAAACAAAACAGAGTCTAACTATTTTAGGGGAGACTAAATAACCTAACAAGTAGAAAAAAGAAATAAACAACAGATGGCTTTCCTCAACTCCCTTACTAACTAAAAAGGAATAAACATGGGTAAAAGAAAAAGGCACCATCTCCCTACAGCTTCCCAATTAACTAACAAAAAAAAAATAATAATCCAGTTACAAAAAAAATCTGTTAATAATACAAACAAAGAAATTCTAGGCTACTTTAAAGCAACTTAAACCAACCATCAGGTTATGAACATGTTACAGGTCACAAGAAAATCACCATACAAATTACTCACTGATTTGCTTACTGCAACAATTATTAAACGTGCACCACAAACAACAACTGTGAACAGGCCCTCAACATGTCTGGAGCAGGGGAGAAGTGAGCTTCTCTTTGGAAACGTTTTCACTGCTCTTTTGTAGCCACTCTCTCGGATTGACATCACCTGTGAGTAATTAATAGCAAGAGTGAGAGAGATAGAGAGCACACACACAGCACATGGACTACCTAACCACACCCCAAAGGGTTGTGGAAACACGTCACCAATGAAAAAAAAACATTACACATACATCCTGGGGATGTAACAATAGTTATCATAAATGTCCATTTATTTAAACATTGAATGATGTTATATTATGATACGACATTAAAATAAGTAATTCTTCAGGAAGGAATAACTAACTTGGGACCATATATCAGAGTTGACAGGTTTTTTTAAATCTTTAAAAACACTATAAAAAATATCTAAAATAATTACAAAAGCAAGCCTGTTCATGCATATTGATAAAAAAGCTATGATGTGAAAAAGCTAAACTCCATATGGTATTATTACAGTTACAGATTTGCAATGTTATTTAACATTGAACATGTGTATTTATAGTCTATTTCATGTAATTTTACACTTTTCCACCGTATTTCAGAAATACGGGGAAAAAAAACGTAAAAAATAACAGGAAAAGTGTGTAAAATTACAGTTTTTTACAATATGTGAATTACAATATGGCGTGAACACACCTTCAGATCAATCGGGGGTGAACTAACGTTAGGCCTAATCATTTCTCTCTGGTATGGACATCTTTAAAAATAAATTTATATATCACATCAGTGATAAAACGCATGAATTCAGATTAAAATGCAAATCAATTGATAACTTTTTTGAAATGCATTCTTCTGGATTTTTTTATTGTTGTTGTTATTCTGTCGCTCACTGTTCAAATAAACCTACCATTAAAATTATAGACTGAGGTTTTTTTACAAAATCAGCAGGGGATCAAACAATTATTTAAATGTTCTTTTTGCTTGTCCCTTTTCACACCCTATATTGTAAAGATCTATTACATCAGGTTTATTGAAGTCCACTTTTACTATTTCCTAGGAACACGTTTTTCTGATTGTAAGGAACAACTGCTCTTTAAACATGATTCAAAGGAACAGTACATAAAACCATGATGATGAAGTCACTTCTTATGCAAGCCATCTCAATATTTTCTCTGTACACATTTTTATCAACTTATTTTAATGAGAAAATTAACAAATGTTATGAATGTTTCTCTCAACACGAGAGTTAACAATGAGAATGTTCATAATTCGAGTATAACATAAGGATGTTCCATAAATATTCTTTCATGATAACATTATGAAAACAATTAGAAATAATAACATAAGGACATTCTGAGAATGTTGTTCTATCAACATTATAAGAATGTTCATCAAGTACAAATAACATACTAAACATGTTGCAAGAACGTTGTTCTAAGAACGTTTTCTATCAACATTATAAGAACATTCTAGTACAAATAACGTCCTAAAGACGTTCGAAGAACGCTGTTTTAAGAACGTTTTCTACCAACTTTTTAAGAACATTCATCAGGTACAAATAACATCCTAAACACGTTCCAAGAACGTTGTTCTAAGAACGTTTTCTCTCAACATTACAAGAACATTCCAAAAACATTATTTGAGAAACGTTTTTGTTCTAACATTTACACAACTTTTAAAGAACGTTAGTGAATGTTCTGAGAACGTTCCCTGTTAGCTGGGTTGTCATTACGAAAACTTGTTATCAAACGAAAAATTTTATTTAATGAACAAAAATGCTCCAAGCATTTTTCTAAATGAACTTAATAAAAAAAAAAACGAAATATCATTATTTTGCCATTACACACAAAACTTAACTACTTTATTGGATGAAACAGTATAAGCTGTTTTGGTAGAAGGGAAAAAAAAGACGTCCTCGAGCCACTAGCCAGTGCGAGTCAGGCAGTGCTAATAGCCTCAGAACTGGAACACAGAGGATGAAATCATGCCACTTTTCCACTGTTGGGCCAGTAGCCTCGTGACACTCCTGTAAAACCTGCCCTACATATGCCTTCACTTGACCACATCACACATACACGGTTACACCAGCGAAAGCGAGATGAATTAAATAAATCGCTCTACACATACGGTATATATTAGAAGCTTTCCTTTAGTATTCATTTACAAACCTGTACACCACACATGGATGATAACTGACCACAAACAGAAAATACAGCTGACTTGCGACATTTTTATACATTACTTGTGTCTTGCTGTTTTTTTGAACAATAAAATTTTTGGCTAAAAGTGCATTGTAACGCAAGCATTACTGAACATGTACTGAGTAAAATTTTACTGAAACTTGATTAGTAATGCCTTACACTACTGTGTTACAGCAAAAAGTAATTTATTACTGTAATGTATTACTTTTGTAACACGTTAGTCCCAACACTGATGTTTGTTTGTTTGCTTTAATTTTGAGAGGGAAAGAGAGACAGAGAGAGAGAGAGAGACTTTTAACATCTCTTTATTTACCATAAAATTTTATCAAGTAAAAAAAAATTATCTTTCCATAAAAAGTGCTCAAAAAGTACCACAAAAATGGGAGAAAAAAAATTTAATCCGTACATATCACCAGTATTTCCATATAAAAGAGAACACTACAAACATAAAACTGAAAATCTCATCTTAAATATCATACATAGATGTCCAGGGGCCTCATGTAGCTTATTCCAGCAATAGATCGCCTGCTATTTGAAACAGACACACCAATTTATTATCGAATTGAAATGTTTCTTTCTTTTAGGCACCTTTAAGCAAAGTTGTTTGTTTTTATTGTGAGTGTAGACCTAAATAAAGGTAAATCTACACAACCCCGCCGGAGCATCTTGTGGAAACATCTGTTATTCGTGCTTATGGTTTCTTTTTAAATACATTCGTTTTGGCAAGACGTTTATAATCTTTATAATAAATGCAATTTGTGACATCGACTCGGTAGATGGTTGATCCATATGCCAGCTGTTTATTATGCAAATGTAGTCGTACAGGCAGGGGTCTTAGACAGGCAGACAGAGCAGTGAAGAAAAGGCAAAAACAGTACCGGAAGACAGGCAGTAGATCGGGGCAACAGGCAAGAATCAAAGTCGAAATACAGGTCCAGGTAAGTTCCAGAAAATCCACAGAAAATAACAAGGGAAACGCTCAGAGTTGTCGAAACAAAACTTTGCACTGTGCGGAAGCTTCCGGGGTACTTGGGCGGAAGTGGTCCGGGTGGGAACTAATACTCCGGGGAAGGTTCCTGCTGATGACGGTCAGACTGAGCCACAGAGGACCGCTCCGTCACAGATTTTGTCTGGTGATTTTGAACGGACCCACGTACCTCGGGCTGAGTTTCTTGCAGGGCTGACGCAGGCGGAGATCCCGGGTAGACAGCCACACCCATTGTCCAGGTTCGTAGGCCGGGTTGGGCCGCCGATGACAATAGCGGTTGGAGGTAAGTTCGGTGGTGGCTACGATACCCGGGTGTCCTGAGCTGGGGGAGTCGTGGATGAGGTGGAGAAGTCTTTGCCGTAAGGGTTCAGGTACGTAGTCACGGCCCTCGGGGCAGTCTGGTGGTGGTGGGTCCGCGAGGTGGGCCTCAGCAATTTCGACCTGAATTTCCCAGAGAATGGGAGCCACAATTCTGGGGGGTGGTATTATGAACTCTGGGGGGTTAGCGTTGACCTGGGGATCAAACTGTCGGGACAGGGCATCTGCTTTTCTGTTCTTGGAGCCAGGTCGGTAGGTGATGTGGAATGAGAAGCGGGTGAAGAAGAGGGCCCACCAGGCCTGGCGTGCATTGAGTCGCTTGGCCGTGCGGATGTACTCCAGGTTCCGGTGGTCAATGAGTACCAGAAAGGGATGTTTAGCGCCCTCGAGCCAGTGCCTCCACTCTTCAAGGGCTGCCTTTATGGCAAGGAGTTCCCGGGTCGCCCACATCATAGTTACGTTCAGCCGGGGTCAGTTTTCGTGAATAGAAGGCGCACGGGTGCAGCTTTGCGGGCTCCCTGTGGCGCTGTGAGAGCACTGCCCCAATGCCTGTGCTCGAAGCATCAACCTCTACGGTGAACTCTCTCTCTGGGTCGGGGTGTCGTAGGATCGGTGCAGAGGTGAATCGGGCCTTGAGGTCAGAAAAGGCCTGCTCACTGGCAGGGCTCCACTGCAGGATGGTGGGCCCTTTCTTGGTCATCGAAGTGAGCGAGGCGTCCACTTGACTGAAATTTCTAATGAAGCACCGGTAAAAGTTTGCAAACCCCAGGAACCTCTGCAAGTCCTTAATGGTGCGTGGACGGGGCCAGTTGAGTACAGCCGAGACCTTGCCCTCCTCCATGGCGACCCCTTCGTGACTAATGACATACCCCAGAAATGAAACCTTGGTCTGGTGAAACTCACACTTGGAAATCTTGGCATATAGCTGATACTGGATGAGTCGCTGCAGGACTGTACGGACGTGAAGAACATGGCTTGGGTAGGTCTCGGAGTAGATAAGTATATCGTCTATGTACACTATGACAAAATGGTTGAGTTCGGCGGGGAAAATTTCGTTCACCAGAGCCTGGAAGATGGAGGGACTGTTGGAAAGGCCGAACAGCATCACCTGATATTCATAGTGCCCGGTGGTCGTAGAGAAGGCAGTCTTCCATTCGTCCCCCTCCCTGATTCTGACGAGGTTGTAGGCACTTCGCAAGTCCAGTTTGGTGAAGTAGCGGGCCTCGCGGAGCTGTTCCAGGGCTGAGGGTACTAATGGCAGGGGGTACCAGTATTTGACGGTGATGTCGTTCAGGCCCCAGTAGTCTATGCAGGGCCGGAGGCCACCATCTTTCTTCTGTACGAAGAAGAACCCGGCCGAGGCCGGGGAGGGTGAAGGCCGAATGAACCCCTTTTTGAGCTCCTCCTGGATGTAGGCCTTCATGGACTCTGTGACTGAGATAGCGGGAAGACTCTGCCTTTAGGTGGTGTGGTCCCTGGGAGTAGCTCGATGGCGCAGTCTGTAGGCCGGTGTGGGGGTAGACGGGTGGCTCGCTCTTTGCTGAAGGCCTCTTTTAGATCCAGGTACTCCTCGGGAGGCCCTGGAGGTCCTCGTCCATGGGTGAGTTCGTGGCTGGAGGGCTTGGGATGGTGGCTAGGCATCGGTTGTGGCAACGGGGTGACCACCGGCGGATCTGATGGTCCGTCCAGGAGATTTCTGGGTCATGGAGCTTGAGCCAGGGGAGTCCTAGGATGATGAGGTGGTCGGGTGAGCGAATGGTGAACAGGCGGATGATTTCTGAATGTAATGGGCCGATGAGAAGCTTCAGATCCTCGGTGACAAAGGGGACTTCTACGGTGCTCAGCGGTCGTCCATCTAGGGCTGCCACACCGGACCCACATGGAAGCAAAGGGAGAGACAGATGTCTTGCATAAGCTTCATCAATAAAGTTCTCCTCGGCCCCCGAGTCAATGAAGGCCGTGGTTTCCACTTTCATGTCATGCAGAATAAGAGTGACAGGCAAAGTCATCGAATGGCTAGAGGAAGATTCGCTCACCCGGGGTTGTGAAGGTCTCGGCGTCCGGACGGGGCAGTTGGCTCGGATGTGGCCCAGCTGCTCGCAGTAGAGACACAGGTTGTCCCTCAGGCGATCACGTTCCTCATCCATCAGGTGGGTCTTGCCAATCTGCATAGGCTCTGGGGGTAAGTACTGCGGACCCGAGGGGCTGGTTCGGGTTGTGACTGGACGGCGTCCTCGGCGTGAGCGTGTCAGGTTGTCCAGCTGAATGGCTAGTTCCATGAACTGTTCCAGGGTCCTCCCTTCGTCTCGGCAGGCCAGTTCTGATTGCAGTTCAGGGTTCAGTGCCTTCCTATAGAGGGCCTTCAAGGGGTCTGATGGCCAGCCGGTCTAAGCTGCAAGGGTGCGGAAACGGATGGTAAATACAGCCGCAGTGCTGAGGCCCTGTTTGAGTAACAGGATTTCCTCGCTGGGTTCTCGGCCTTCGGTGTTGTGGTCGAAAACCTCCCTGAATTGGAGTATGAAGGCTGAATACCCGGTGAAGGTCATGCCGTGTCCCTCCCAGAGCGCGGTGGCCCATTCCAGCACTTTGCCGACGAGGAGAGAACAAATCAGGGAGACCTTGCTGTCATCATCTGGGAAGAGATTGGGCTGGCGTGAGATGTAGATGTTGCACTGCATCAGAAACCCCTTGCATTTCCCTGGGGTGCCATCGTACTTTTCCAGCAGAGACAGGCTTGCAGCGTGGCTGGGGCCGGAGGCTGGAGCTGGTGGTGCGGAGGTTACGGCTGGGGCAGGGGCCTGGGCGAGGGCGGAGACGGCGGCGCTCATCGTCTGGACGGAGGTGTTCAAAGTGAGTAACGTTTGCCCCATCTCCTCCGTGAGTCGTGTCAGCTTCTCCAGCTGTTGTTGATGGGAGCTCAGCTGTTGGCCTTGGCGTGTAACTTCACGTGCCAGTTGGTACACAGCTGCTGGATCAAAGTCTGGCAAAGTTTTCTGTGACATCGACTCGGTAGACGGTTGATCCATATGCCAGCTGTTTATTATGCAAACGTAGTCGTACAGGCAGGGGTCTTAGACAGGCAGACAGAGCAGTGAAGAAAAGGCTAAAACAGGTCCAGGTAAGTTCAAGAAAATCCACAGAAAATCACAAGGGAAAAGCTCAGAGTTGTCGAAACAAAACTTTGCACTGCGCGGAAGCTTCCGGGCTACGTGGGCGGAAGTGGTCCGGGTGGGAATTAATACTCCGGGAAAGGTTCCCGCTGATGACGGTCGGACGGAGCCACAGAGGACCGCTCCGTCACACCATTACTCTATAATTTGTGTTTTATTTTATGATTTGTAGTTTTATATAGCCTAGTTGTTGGAATTGGAAATTAAAAAGCTTTAATTTAAATCGTATTCTTAATGCATAGATTATTTTTGACACATTTTTTGTCCGATCCATTGAAGGCTACTTGTTGCAATTTTGAGAGAAAATCTTTAAAAAAATGTTAAACTATTCTATTTAAATTTTAAATGGATATGGCACTCAAAAGTCAACAGATCATCACAGACTATTGGTTTAATATAGAATTTGATCGATTTAGGACATCGACACCTATAATTAATTTTGACATGTTTTGTTTGTTATGTGCATAAGTGACAGTATTTGTTGAGACAATATTTTGTGCAATTTACTGTAAAGTGCTGCTCATCATCTGCTGATGTATAAAGGGTAAACATTCATTGATCACAACATTAAAACAAACAGTGCATAAATGTGAATTGTATAAATTGTTTGATTATATTACTCTAAAATATAAAATAATATATAAAGTGGTGGTTTTGAGTCTAGATTTAGATATAGCTAATGATTTAGAACATTTGTTCACTTCTGATATCTGTTTCCTGCTTATGGGGATCGTAATAACTAAGCGGATTCCCCTGTTTTGTGTGAAGCCTCTGTATTTCAAACTGATTTGATCCTAATCCTCAGAGTGTTCTGTTAGTTTTATATTCTGTGATCATATCTAATCTACATACCGTATAACTGAAAGCCTGTGATAAAGATATGACTGGAGACAAGCCATCAAATTCATTCAGGACCCACGTACCTTGGACTAAGCTTTTTGCTGGGCAGGTGCAGATGAAGGTCCCTGGACAATAACCAAACCCATTGGCCAGGCAGGTAGGGTGGATTGGGCTGTCGATGACGATCAGCTTGGTCGGTGACTCTTCTGATGGCACTTTGAAGGTGGACGTGTGCAGAGTCCCAAGTCTGTTCGCTGCGTTTCAACCAGTGGTCTACTGATGGTAGGTCTGATGGCTCACCTGACCATGGGAACAGTGGGGGTTATCCTAGAACACACTGGAATGGTGTCATGTTGGTGGCTGGTTTCCTGAGGGAGTTCTGGGTGGAGAAACTGGCTCCAGTTGTTCTGGTTTTTACTGCAGTAGGTGTGCAGAAATATAATGAACTCTTGATTAAGTCGTTCCACTTACCCGTTGGACTCCGGATGGTACCCCGAGGTAAGGCTCATGTTTATATTGAGTTTGTTGCAGAAAGCCTTCCAGACTCTTGACTTTGTCCTCGGGGAGACCGTAGAAGCGGAAGACCTGGTCCATCAAAACTTGAGTGGTCTCCCAGGCTGGGGGTAGTTTAGGGAGTGGCACCAGACAACAGGCTTTGGAGAACCGGTCAATAACAGATAATACTGTGGTGTGATGGTTGGAGGGTGGTAGACCGGTAACAAAGTCTATGGCCAGATGTTACCAAGGTCGCTGAGGTATGAGTAGGGGTTGGAGTAGTCTGGCAGGTTTCTGTCTGGATGACATAGAGGTTTGACATTCGACACAGGCTTTGACAAGGTACAAGGTACATTTCTCTGACGATGTCCCACTGTACAGGTGCTAGAATGATGGATGGTGGAATGATGGTCTCTGGCTTATTCTCTTGGATGATGGAGTCATACTGGCGTGAAAGAGCATCTGCCTTGATGTTCTTTGACCCCGGCCAGTATGTAATCTGGAACTGAAATCTAGAAAAGAAGAGAGACCATCTAGCTTGCCGGGCGTTCAGTCGTTTGGCGGATCGAAGGTATGTATAGAAAGGTTCCTATGGTCTGTGAAGACTAGAACAAGCTCCTTAGATCCTTTGATTCCTCCTTAGATTCTTCGAGCACAACTTCCAGAGCCAGAAGTTCTCGATCGCCTACATCATAATTCCTCTCTGCCTGGTTCAGTTTGTGAGTGTAGAAAGCGCGTGGATGGAGTTTAGGAGGATCTTCGAGCACAACTTCCAGAGCCAGAAGTTCTCGATCGCCTACATCATAATTCCTCTCTGCCTGGTTCAGTTTGTGAGTGTAGAAAGCGCGTGGATGGAGTTTAGGAGGATCCCCCTGGCACTGGGACACGAAGGCACCAATACCAGTGTTGGAGGCGTCGACTTCGACGACAAACTGAAGCTCAGGGTCGGGGTGGTGCAGGATGGGTGCGGTCATGAAACGATGCTTGAGTTCCTGGAAGGCTGACTCACTTTCGGGGTTCCAAGGTAATCGATGATGGCCCATGCGGGTCATGGAGGTCAGAGGAGCGGCCACTTTACTGAAATTCCAGATGAACCGTCAATAGAAATAGGCAAATCTTAAGAATCTCAGTAGATCTTTCAAGGTTTCGGGTTTGGGCCAGTTGACAACGGTGGTGACTTTCATTTCGTCCATAGCGACCCCGTCGGCGCTGATGATATAACCCAGGAAGGAGATCTTGGTTTAATGAAATTGAGTAAATGAGTCAATGATTAATGAGTTTCTGCAGGACGGCTCTGACATGATTTACGCGGGATTCATAATCTTCTGTGTAGACCAGAATATCGTCAATGTAGACTATGACAAATTTATTCAGCATACTGCAAAAGATTTCATTGACTAGTGATTGAAAGACAGCTGGACTATTGGAAAGACCAGATACTCATAGTGTCCATTAGTGGTCAAGAAGGCCGTTTTCCACTCATCACTCTCCCTGATTCGAACCAGATAGTACACACTGTGGAGATCCAATTTGGTGAAGAAGCAAGCTGACCTGAGCTGCTCCAGGGCGGAGGCAACCAGAGGTAGAGGATACCGGTATTTGACTGAAATGTCATTGAGCGCTCGATAGTCAATACATGGCCTTAATGTCCCGTCCTTTTTTTTGACAAAGAAGAAGCCTGCCGAGACGGGCGATGTAGATGACCGAATGAAGCCTTTGGCTAATTCCTCCTCAATGTACTGTGACACGGTCTCTGGTTGGGATAGTGGGAAGATTCGGCCTCAATGGCGCAGTCAGTAGGTCTATGGGGCTGAGTGGCCTTTTCCTTGCTGAAAGCAACCTTGAGGTCGTGATATGGAGCTGGCAGAGTGGAAACCTTAATGGAGTCCCCGGTGGTGGTCTTGACATGGTGAACAGCCATGGTGGTGGTTTTGTGCAGACAGGTAGTTTGACGAAAGGAAGACCAGTGAGTGATGTGGTGTTGCCTCCAGGATATGGATGGGTCGTGAAGCTCCAGCCAGAGCAGACCGAGAATGATGGGGTGATCGGGTGACTTAATAACATGCAGTTGTATTCATTCATCGTGTTGAGTGCTGGTGATTAAGGTTCTTGTGTCTTGGCGGTGATTTTTCCCGATCCTATTGGTCGTCGTGTGAGGGCTGCGTCGGCCACCATGGGGGTACATAAAATCAAAGGGAGATTGTGTTTAGACACAAAGTTCCCATCAAGGCAGTTTCCGGCCGCTCCAGAGTCAATGAGGGCCAGAGTGGTTATATTAGAGTTGTTATAACTTAGACAGACATCTACTTTTCAAATCTAGCATGAGGAGGTAGAATAGGGCAGTTGATCCGAATGTGCCCTGCGGCTCCACAATAAAGGCGCAGGTTGTTTTGGAGCCGCCTGTCTCATTCCTCAGAGGAGATGTGGGTAGCGCTGATTTGCATGGGCTCCACTGTAGAAGTGCTCGGCTTAGGCTGGAACATGGTTATGGCCCATCGAGGTTTACAAAGAGTAAATAGTGAGTAGCAGATCGCTGTCCCATCCAGTCTGGGATGCGAGGGTTCTGAAGATCATAGTGTACTCAGCTGCGGTAGATGTGCCCTGCTTGAGTGACATGAGTTCATCTTTGGCACTTCTCCCGTCCACAGAATGATCAAAAACTTCCTGAAACTGATGTAAGAAGCTTGTAAATGACGTAAATGCCATGCGCCGGCCTCTCCATAATGCAGTCACCCAATCCAACGCTTTTCCCTCTAGCATTGAGCAAACAAGTGACACCTTGCTGTTGTCGGTGGTAAAACAGCTAGCTTGTTGCTGCATATAGATCTCGCACTGTAGAAGAAATCCCTCACACTTGCCGGGAGCTCCATTGTATTTTTCAGGCAGTGCTAAGCGAGCTGGATTAATGACAGTAGTTGAGGGGAGAGCAGGCACAGATACAGGAGCTGGTTGCCATTTGAGCAGTGGCAGTGGTAGTTAAAGCCTGAAAGGAGCGTACGAGTTCCTCTGTGAGCTTAGTGAGGTTCTCTAGCTGCTGGTGATGTCTATCAAGTTTAGTAGCTTGACGGTTTACCTCTCTGATGACTTCAAAGAAAGCCGCTGGATCCTGTTGTGGCAAAGTTTTCTGTGACATAGCGGAGGAGTCGTTGGATTCCATAATGCAGCTTCATTTAGAATAGTCAGACAGGCAGAGATCGTTAACCGGGCAGACAGCAGTGTAAGAGACAATCCAATAATCATAGTCATAATTCAGGCAAAAAGTCAGGGCATGCAGCGAGTATCAAACAATCCAAAACAATCCAAATGGCAACACGAATGACAGGCAAGGGAAAACGCTCAGTGGTGACTGCTAGGCAAATCAAGACTTTGCGATGTGACACACAAAACATGGCGTTTATATAGTCCAGATAACAAGCTACACCTGGGAGCGGAACAAGCTAAGGTATGTGGGTCAAATGAGTCCCGGTAGGAACCTTAGTATTAGTAAAATTTAAGGTCTCTCACCAAATTCAAATGATCTGCAATGGATCTTCCCTTTATGCAGTAAGACTGATCCTTATGTATAATTTGTTGCAATACATTGTTCATTCGCTTAGCTAAACATTTGGAGAGAATCTTATACTCAGAGCATAGAAGTGCTACAGGTCTTTTTTTGGAAGCAAGGTTAGAACTGCATGTTGGGAACAACTGAAAGACTGCCTTCATTTACAGATTTCTGGATTACTTCAAAAAAGTAATTTCCAATTATAGTCCACAACCTCTTATAAAACTCTGCAGGAAGGCCATCTAGTCCTGGTGTACGGAATGAAGAGAGTTCCATCACTGAGGCAGTCACTTCCTCAAATGAAAGTCCTTTTCCAAGGATGACTTTTGCTCTGAGGTTAAAACAGGGAGATCATGTAAGTTATTTTCTGCATTGTTCCACTGATTTCTCAGCAGCAAAGAGAGTAGAGTAAAAGTCCACTGCCAGTCTCTTATCTCCACAGGGTCAGAAGTAATGTGTCCATTATTATCATTTAAACTGTAAATCTGTTTTTTAACAACTTTATGTTCCAAATAAAAAAAAAGAGGT
Organism: Enteromius afrohamiltoni; assembly: GCA_034779775.1. Classification (NCBI taxonomy): domain Eukaryota; kingdom Metazoa; phylum Chordata; class Actinopteri; order Cypriniformes; family Cyprinidae; genus Enteromius; species Enteromius afrohamiltoni. The sequence goes on from JAUYWG010000045.1 coordinate 1,119,279, forward strand.
AAGTGCATCCATATTTCTCACTCTTAAATACCTACTCCTAATAAGTGCATCCTTAGCTTTTTCATTTAGAATATTGCTTAAAGAGAGTTTCTTTTCAGTCCAGACTTCTTGTACATGTAAAACAACTGTATTGTTAGCAGTCATATTTGTTAGTTGCTCAATTATATTCTATATACACAAACTAGAGAAAGAAGCATATCATTGACAAAACAGTTTTATGTGTGCTTTCCCCGCTTCCCACCACTGAATTGTGCTATCAGAGTGGGCTTTTTAAAATTTTCAACTCTCCCAAAAAATCTTGAACTTCTCAATAATTCTCAAAAATTTCTTCTAGAAATTTTACATTAAAATGCCAGTAGTAACTTTTATGAGATCAACTGTAATACGTTTATGATCAGAAAAGACCATGGGAACAATAGATGTACTTCTAAGTCTATTTCTCATATTTCCAGATACATAAAATTGGTCAAACGTGCAGCAGAGATCAACCCAGTGGTGACTTTCACCCACGTGTACTGTCGCATTGAAGGATTTTGCTCGCTCCAAACATCTGAAAGGTTCAAAGAGCTGATTATGAATGTGGCTCCTCTCCATTTCTATCAAGTGTAAAATTCAAAGTGCAATTCCAATCTCCACCCAAAACTATACAATCATCACTCTGGTTTTGTGCTAATAACTGTTTTAACTGTTTAAAAAAATGACTTTTTTTAAAAAAGCTTAATTTTGTCAGAACAACTGTTGGGAAGTTTCGCGTATCCACGCCTGCTTTACCTTTGGTTTCATCAAGAGAATAGTTTATTTCATCAACAGAGTACAAATCCTTATCATCTTCTGCCATTTCCATAAGCTCTGACCATTGTTCATCACCTTTAAAGCTACCATTAGTTCTCTGAGTAAGCGTATCTAGATCATCAACTCAAACTTCCTCAACCCCTCTAACTGTCCCCACGTCAGATAAACACAATCCTTCAACTTCTTCTTGAGTAATGTCATCAGCTTTAGACCCAGCACTTCCAATATCAGAGCTACAACCAGGCTGTTCACTGTCCATTGCCACATCCAGTATTCTCATCACTCTCAATAGTCTTATCAAGTGCACTCACCTTATTTTGTTTCATCACCTCAGCAGCTCCATCAGCCGCATTCAAGAGCAGGCGGTGCTCCCTGCTCGGGCGATGCCGCCATCGCGGAGCTTAGTGCGGGATGGCTTCCTAAACGCTTTCCAGGAACGACAATTAGGCAACAATCAGGGAACCAAGAAGAGGTAAAACACGTTTGAAAAAGTAGTACAGAGATTGCACACTCACAATAATCCATGCTCCCATGCAAACTCACTCACTCAACGTATGCACACGAGAGACAGAGAGAGGGAAAGAAACATACAGTATAAGACATATGAGACATATAATCTTTGACAGGTATGTTGTATGTTGTTATGTATGAGCTGAGACAAAACATAGACTATGCTGTCCAGCATATTGTTGTTGAAGGCCCAACCAGTCTCCCTGGGAAATTTCCCATCATCTCCCTGCAGGTGATGAGGGAAACTTATTTCACATCACTCATCCTTAGACTGAGGTTGGGCTGACTGTAGTCTCTGGTCATGGTTTCTTTGTTATTTCCCAGTAAATGGTGAAAGGCAAAGGGCGGTAATGGCCCTTCAGCCAGCTCCTGCTGCCCACACTCAAATCACTGAGGTAATTATCTACAATCAAAGGGCCTGAAAAAATCTATTGATGCTTAAGTGCCTTGTACAGTGGGATATCTCACTTCCTTTCAGTCAGTTTCTGTGACTGGGGTTGTTCTCTTTGACTTTGACCCAATAATTGGTGGCACATACAGAAAAAGGCTAATGCCCCAGACTGTAACAATCAATACTTATATAGAGATTCCCTTCCTATTGGTTTCCCAAGGCAGTCTACCAATGAAGCCCAGGTCTCCACTGAGAGCAATATCATCAAGAGTTTACAGCACATGGTACTGAAGCCATCCTTCCTAGAAGTGGACAAAAAAGCAAAAATAACTTCCAAACAAATTAAATCATATCTGTAGACACAGTGTAAAACAGTGTCAGCTCACACTATCCGTCACCATCTGAATAAAAGGGACACTATGGTAGAGACCCAGGAGAACACTACTGCTGACACAAAGGCATAGAAAAATAAGACTAGAGTTTGTCAAAACTTATGTGACAAAACCACAATCCTTCTAACAGAACGAACTGTGGACAGATGAGAGAAAAGCAGAGCTTTTTGGTAAAGGGCATCATGCCAGTGGTTACAAAAAAGAATTGAGGCCTTCATGGAAAAGAATACAGTCCCTACAGTCAAACTGTTAACTCCATGCCAGGCTCCTCCCTCACTCAGACACAACACTCACCAGAATTCTAATCACCACCACCTGCATCGAATCACAGCACCAATCAGCCACCACACAAAAAAAACACCACACAGCACTCTTTGTCCAAGCTCGCTCTCGACAAGATACTCAACTTTGAGAGCTCTATCACTAACCTTTACTTACCTGAATACCTACCTTGAAATAAATTGCCTTCACAACGGCACCACTCCTCAAACATCCCAATCTCCAGCTTCCTTTTATTGTTGAAGTCGATGCATCAACCACCGCCGTCAGAGCTACAGACCTGCAAACTGGGGGTGTATGTGTAATTTGAAGTCTTTAAAAAGTCTATCAATAAAGTATCTGAAAAAGATCTACTCTGAACAATAATACACTGAATTACTTTAAATAAAGACAAAATAAATCAATAAAACAAGCTTAGGTCCAATGCCATGTCTCAAGTCAAGTGAATAAATCATCTTGTAACAGGCATCCAATACTGACTTCTGGAAGAGGGGAATAACCAATGACATTTGAGGTTACAACTATAACAGCAAGCCCCGCCCCACGATTGACAAAAATAAAAGTGATTGTGCGAGCAGGTGAGAGTGTCACATTTCAGGCTGTAGCTGCAGTGGTGAAGCGCGATGTGAGCTTTCTCAGGCTGCTTGGGCCATGGGGCCTCACAATCTCCACAGGGCTTGGCGACAATGAAACCGGATGACATATCTGGTCTGGTGGATCCGGCCACGGGAGTTCCGGATCGCAGACAGCGTCTGGCTGATCCGGCCACTCTGATTCTGGATCGCAGACAGTGTCTGGCGGATTCGGCCACGGAAGTTCCGGATCGCAGACAGCGTCTGGCTGATCCGGCCACTCTGATTCTGGATCACAGACAGCATCTGGTGGATCCGGCCACTCTGATTCTGGATCGCAGACAGTGTCTGGCGGATCCGGCCATACAACACCCAAATCGCAGACACGGCTCCTTGTACTGTGATTCGGGAGTAGGACCCGTAACATGGTGACTATGCACCGCGAGGACCTCCTGCAGCTTGACTGGCTGCAAAACCGGGGCTGACTGGGTAGAACAGGGCCTCTCAGGGCGTGATTGGGGAGTAGTACCCATTAAAACTTGGCTGGGACCAATGAGGGCCTTCAACAGCTCTTCAGACTGTATAACTGTGACGTGCTGAGCTGAACATGACTGAACATGAACATGAACATGAGAAATCAGGACAGGTGCGGAGCACAGGTGGATCGGGTAACTAATCAACTAAACAAGAACAGGAAAATGACCAAATAAGGAAACACAGGAAGGACGAAAACGAAACCAAAACTAAGCAGTGACAACAAACCAGAACATAAATGTTACACCGGGTGATCAGTCTGCTGTTTACTGATGGTCGCATGAAGTTTGTTCGTTAGATGGCACCTTCGAGCACTTCTGCCCATTCAGGTAGGACGAGTAGCCTCTGGTGTTCTGCCGATCTCACGGACGAGTCGAAGGGTGTTGATAAAACTGTCAGAATTGCAAAAACCAACATCCAGAAGCGCTTGTCGGGTGAAAGATGTAAAAGCACTACTGTTCTTTACAAACAGCCCTGAAGTGAGCAGAAAAAAGGTCTGAGCCTCGTGATGTGTACACACCACCATCTTGGTCTTGTTCATGTGTAGATGCTGCCATCTTGGTCTTGAACATGGTTGCTGGGGATTATGTGACACATTTTTCTCCATTCTTCTCAATTATTCCTGTTTTTACAGGGACAGTCTAATATGTCAATACATCCATGCAGGGGGTTTGCAATCCTTTTTTTTTTTTTTTTTTTCTCCGTATAGATTAGAATAATTTAGTGTTCCTTTTAAGGGTTTAAGGCCTGCCACTGACACACAGCTGTAAGCACTCGGTCTAGTTGTGTATAGGGTTGGGTATCGTTTAGGGTTTTTTCCATATCGGTGCCAAATCAATACTTTTAAAACGGTTCCGGTGCCTAAACGGTGCCTGAATCGATACTCATAAAATAAAAATGGTAACACTTTATAATAACTGCACACTTCAGTTATTAACTGCAAATTTCAGTGTTTTAATCGTCACATTTTCAATAATGCTTACGTTACAACACACTCAACATACAAAATTTTAACTGTTCAAAAATCAGCAAGACACCAAATTAATTTATAAAAAATGCCTCAAGCTTTCGTGGTCAGTTATTATAAGATTTAAGATTTTTGTATAATGGCAAAATAATAATATTTAGTTTAGTTTTTTTTATTAAGGTAATTTAGAAAAACGCTTGGAGCATTTTTGTTCATTAAATATTACGTTTTCGTTTAAGTAATGTTAGTTTTTTTTTCAATTTAACCTTTTCAAATCATCACAACTTGCCATTTTAAGCATATAACACCGTTCAAACATTAAACCTGCGCTGTAATAACACTTGCGATGGTATGATGGTATATTCACTTTGTGCAGAGAATAAAGCAGGCTCTTGCAGCACACGGAGGAAGCAGTGCAACCACTTGCATTTTTTTCCAGTGGAAACAAAAAGGCAGACGGCGTCATTTTTTTCTGATAGGCTAAAGGTAAGTGTAATACCTCATTCAGAACTGTAAAGAGTCTACTTTTATTTGTGTCCATGCAAAAAAAAAAAGACATGAATTAAAAAAGCTTCAAATGTCCACTTAACGAAAACAAGTATAATCCATGTGCCACCAATCATGCCTCTGTGGCCCTCTCCGAACGGCAGCAGCGGGAACCGTCACCCGAGTTTTAGGGTTTCAGGTGTTGGCGTTCTTTCATTGATTTCTTCCTCTTTATAAGGAGCGGACTTAGTTAGCGTTTATTTCTTGGACTGCCTTCCTGTGTATGACCCTGGACTCTTTATATTGTATCTGATTCTTGAAGCCTGCCTATTGAACGATTGCCTGTGTTGTGACCAATCTCTTGGATTATCTGCACTATTTCTGTTCGCCATTGTTTGTGACCATTGCCTGCCTAACTACCCCAATAAAGCCTTGTATATGGATCCGACTGATTCAAAGGAGTTATTACAGAAAGTGGGCCATGGCTCTGTGGGAGGGCCAACAAATGTCTTTTCTCTCATATCAACACTTTTTAGAGAGATTTAAGGAGGTGTTCGATCATGAGGGGGATGGTAGAGAGGCTGAGGAGGAACTCATGATCTTGAGGCAGGGCTTATCATCTGCTGCGGATTATGCACTCCAGTTTCGGACACTGGCGGCTCAAGCAGGCTGGGAGGGGAAGCCGTTGAAGGGCATGTTTCGTTGCAGCCTCAGAATGGAGCTACAGTCCAAACTGGCATGTCGCGATGAGGATAAAACCTTTGAGGAGTACGTCGAAATGGCTATCAAGGTGGAAAAGCTTCTCCGCTCCCGTAGAGGGCACCGATCCTCTACCATGGCTTCTGCATTTCCTCACTACCCCGTCGACGAACCCACCCTCTACTGTGGTGAATCTGGCCATCTACGTGCCAAATGCCCATGACGCCCTCCACACTCTAATCCACCCCGGGTAAGCACTTTCCCAAATGACTCTTCTCTCTTGCTTGATGTGTGTCTAGCGCTTAAGGACTGCTCTATTGAAGTTCAGGCGTTTATTGCTTTTGGGGCAGTGGGAAACTTTATGGATTTTGCTAATCTCCATTGTATCTCTCTGTTCCATGCACACCCCCCATGGCTGTGGCAGGCCTCGACGGACGGCCATCAGGCATCGGGAAAATCCATCACGTTACTGAGGAACTCACTCTCACCACCAGTTTCTTACACACGGAGACCATCCAGTTCCACATTACTCAATCACCTCGTCACCATATTATCCTCGATCACCCATGGCTCACTCTTCACGACCCACGTATTTCATGGAGGGAACAGGAAATCTCTCAATGGTCAGACCATTGCCAGCGGAACTGCCTGAAATACCCTCACCGTAACTCACCATCCTCACTGACCACGTCTACGGATTCCAAGTCACTCACGGCGTTACCTGAGCCCTATCGAGATCTATGCCAGGCCTTCAGTAAGGTTAAAGCCACTTGTCTGCCCCCACACCGTGACATGGACTGCACCTTTGACCTCGTGCTTGGGGCTCCACTTCCCCGGTGCCCGGTCTACCCTTTTGTCACAGCCAGAGACTCAAAGTATGCAACAATACATCAAGGAGGAGCTCGACAAGGGCTTCATCCGGCCCTCCACCTCACCGGCCTCGGCCGGCTTCTTCTTCGTAAAGAAAAAGGATGGATCGCTCAGGCCATGCAACGACTACAGAGCCCTCAATGAAATAACAATCAAATACCGATACCCACTACCACTGGTCCCTTCTGCACTAGAGCAACTTCGTTCAGCTCGGATTTTCACTAAGCTTGATCTATGATGTGCCTACAACCTTCTCCGCATCCGGGCTGGGGACGAGTGGAAGACAACCTTCTCCACCACCACAGGGCACTACGAGTACCTGGTCATGCCCTTCGGGTTGTCCAATAGCCCGTCAGTTTTCCAAGCTCTCATCAATGATATCTTCCGGGACATGCTTAACAGATTCGTAATCGTCTACATCGACGACATCCTCGTCTATTCCGAAAACCCCCAAGACCATGTGAAGCATGTTAGAGCCGTACTCCAAAGGTTAATCAAGCATCAGCTATATGCCAAACTGTGAGTGTGACTTCCACCTTCCCACAGTCTCCTTCCTAGGGTATGTCATCAGCGCAGACGGTGTGTCCATGGATGATCAGAAGGTGTCTGCAGTCTTGAACTGGCCTCGCCCTCAGACCCTAAAGGAGCTGCAACGTTTTCTGGGGTTCAGGCAGGTCGTGGCCCCGCTTACCAACCTCACCCGAGGGGGCACTAACAAACTTGCTTGGAGCTCATCCTGTGAGAAGGCCTTCTCGGAACTTAAGAATAGGTTCACCTCGGCTCCCATCCTGCGACACCCAGACCCAACACTTCAGTTTATTGTGGAGGTGGACGCATCTAACTCTGGCATTGGAGCCATCCTCTCACAATGTCATGGAGAACCCGATAAAATATACCCCTGTGCGTTCTTCTCCAGATAACTCAACCAGGCGGAACAGAACTACGATGTGGGGGACAGAAAACTCTTAGCGATGAAGGCAGCACTTGAGGAGTGGAGACACTGGCTAGAGGATTCAAACACTCCATTCCTGGTACTCACAGACCATAAGAACTTGGAGTACCTAAGGACTGCCAAATGCCTCAATGCTTGTCAGGCACATTGGTCCCTCTTCTTTCCACGGTTCAGCTTTAAAACACCTACAGGCCCGGCACCAAGAACTGTAAGGCCGTCTATACAACAATACCCTGGTAGACAATGCTCCATCACCTATATTCTCACCTTTCATGATTATCGCGCCCATTCAGTGGGACATCCAGGCAGAAATTACTGAGGCCCAGAAGAAAGACCCCACTCCCCCTGAATGTCCTCCTGGACTTACATATGTACCTACCTGTCTCCGATCTCAATTGCTTGCTTTAATCCATGAAAACCCCAGGGCGGGCCATCCAGGTTTCCAGGCAACCAAGGAGTTAGTGTCAAACCAGTTCTGGTGACCAACAATCAACCAACAAGTCATTACCTTCATCAAAGACTGTGCCACTTGCAACCAGACCAAATCATCACGTCAACGACCAGCAGTGACCATAATTGATCGCTTTTCCAAAGCCTGCCACCTTATTCCCCTTCCTAAACTGCCCACGGCATGGGAGACGGCCCAAGTATTATTGAATCAAGTATTCCGGTTCTACGGACTCCCCAAGGACATAGTCTCTGATCGGGGACCCCAATTCACATCCCGAGTGTGGAGGGCTTTTTCCTCACAGTCAAATATTAATGTTAGCTTGACATCCGGATATCATCCTCAGTCTAATGGACAAATTGAAAGACTGAATCAAAAACTCACGATTCCTCAGAGCCTATTGTCACCTCAACCAAGAAGACTGGAGTGAGTACCTCTTATGGGCCGAATACGCCCAAAATTCACTTAAGAAACCCTCCACACAACTAAGGCATTACTTTTAAATAGCAGTAACAAGTAATATATAATATATTACAGTTTGTAACTTGCACAACACTGTTAATGAATCAATCAACTAAGCTTATGAAACAATAACTAACATAAGATCCAATCCCATGTCTCAAGTCAAGTGAATAAATCATCTTATAACAGGCATCCAATTCTGACACGACTGACAAAAATAAACGTTCGCCCAAGCAGGTGAGAGAAGACTGAACGCACGATAATAATCGCGTGCAGATGACATATAATGCGCATGCGAGGGTTTGAAATGAACAGAAAATGAGGCACCAAAATCCGCATTTTCATTCGGTTCGGTACATACCGGTTACTTAGGTACCGGTGCTATAATAGTACCGGGTTTCGGTACCCAACCCTAGTTGTGTATGCTTAAATTATATGCAGAACCTGATTTGCTGAGTTCCGCGTGTCCCTGGGTCACAACAAAATATGTTGACCCAGGAGCACGCCTAACTCAGCAAAATCAGGACGTGCTAAATGGTATACTTTAAGATGGTATTTAAAAATTATTTATCCTGTGCCACAGGATAATATTTGATGGACATGAGGAAACAAATGATAATTTCTGCATCAGTATCCATACCTAATCCTCCAGCTACATTGTCACTGTTTGCCTGTGGTGGAGCAAGAACGTGAGTACAAAGTACTTAGATATAAATCGTTTTAATAATCCAATGGTATGAAGACAGATACAAGCAGGTAATCCACACGAACAGCACGTTACAACATCAATGACCGGACAACATGAGCTAAACGGAACGTAACTAAATAGGGCAGACAATTACGCTAATTAACAAGATACACCTGAACATAATCAACAATAGACAAAACCTAGTTCACAGAGAGCACATGTGGAAATACAACAAACACAGTGCAGGGGCGTGACATACATACACCATTGCCTCTTAATCTTGGAAGGAACATAAACAGTGATTTACAAGATTTTTGTAAAACTACTAAGCAAAACCATTTTAGTAGGCAAAAGACCTTAACTCACAAGAGTGTGGAACTGAGAAAAATTACTTTAAAGATTTTTTTTTGCCCAGCCAAATTAATTATAGTTAGGTCACTGGAAATTAGACATTTTAATAATGCAATTTATCTACATAAAAAATCTTGAGCTCAAACTTTTTGACCCTTATTATTAATTTACTGTCCTCTGCCTTTGAATTTGTCATGCTCAGAGACCACAAACAACAGGGATTCAAGTGAAGTGAGTTTATTTGTGCACAAACAAGGTTTTTTTCTTTTCAACAGGTCATCATAAGATGCAGTGATGTGAACAGAAACAAAAGTCAAGCAGGTTCTCATAAAGTAAGTATCCAGGTAAGTTTAACAGGATGATGACAGAGAATAAGGCAGGTTCAATCAGAAGAGTAAAGGGTAAAGGTATACTCAGAGTTCAGATTTCCACAGATCAAAAGTCTTTAAATGCCACACCAGATCCCAGCAATTCCAGACAGCGAACACACAGGTAGGAGCGGAGACAGATAAGTACCAGCGTACAACCTTGAGCTCAGCCAACGACTGTTTGGCTGAGCACCCTTTTAAGCAGTGCAGCTGATGTCCAATAGGTGTCAATAATCAGGCGATTGTGATCAGGTGACTAGTGCTTATGTGCTTTCCGTGGGCACTGATCCTGGATCAGGTGAATGTGACAGTGTGACATTACCCCCCTCTCCACGAGCAGCTCCTGACGCTTGTACCCGACGGCGAGGGCGGCCACTACCTCTAGGGGCTGGACAGGTAGGATGTGACTGGTGGAATTCAGGATGGGTCAAGTCATCTCTGTCTACCCAACTCCTTTCCTCCGGACCATAGCCTTCCCACTCAATCAAATATTGGAGCCGCCCATTCCGCCGCCAGGAGCCGAGGATGATTTGGACTCTGTAGATGTTTTCAGCTGTCTCGACGTTGGGTGGAGGAGGGGGTTCCGGTTGCTCTGTGGAGGGAGGAAACATGGGATCAATGTAACGCTTTAATAGAGAGACGTGAAAGGTAGGTGCAATTTTGTAATGGGATAGAAGTTGAAGTTCATATGAGACATCGTTGATCTTTCTGAGGATGAGAAAAGGTCCTATATATTTGGGACTTAGTTTGCAGAAAGGTGTCTTGAGTTTATTGTCCCTGGTAGACAGCCAGACTAATTCGCCCGGTTGGTAGTCTGGTGTGGGGGAACGTTGGACATCTGCCCATCTCGTATGCCTCCTTACCGCTCTCTGCAGGTGTACATGTGCTGAGTTCCATACCCTTTCACTTTCACTGAACCAGTAATCGACTGCCGGGACTCGTCTTTCCAGGGGAAAAGAGGTGGTTGATACCCTAGAACACATTGAAAAAGCGTTAGTCCGGTAGTGTCTTGGCGGAGTGAATTGTGGGCATACTCGGCCCACGGCAGGTACTGGTTTCAAGACTCCTGATGTCCGTGACAATATGCTCTGAGGTATCTTGAGATCTCTTGAATTTTTTCGTTCTGTCTGGCCATTACTTTGGGGATGGTACTCAGAGGACAGGCTGATGGAAACTCCCAGCAGACGAAAGAACTCCTTCCAAACTCGAGAGGTGAATTGGGTCCCTCTATCGGACACAATGTCCTCCGGGATACCAAAGTGCCTGAAAATCTGAGAGAACAACAATTCTGCAGTATTCATATCTGTGGGTAATCCAGGCAGTGGGATTAATTCATTTTGGAAAAACGGTCTACTACGACTAGGATGGTGGTAAACCCATCAGAATTTGTGAAGACGGAAAAGGGCATCCGCCTTAGTATTTTTGGTTCCTGGTCTGTAGGAGATTTTAAAATCAAAACGGGTAAAAAACAAAGCCCACCTGGCTTGGCGTGAGTTCAACCTCTGGGCTTCTCTCAGATATTGTAAATTCTTGTGATCTGTGATTACGGTGAATGGGTGTTGTGCTCCTTCCAACCAGTGCCTCCATTCTTTGAGGGCTAACTTTATAGCTAGGAGTTCACGGTTACCTATGTCATAGTTTTGTTCAGCACTGGATAATTTCTTAGAATAGTATGCACAAGGATTTAAGGTGGGTGGTTCTCCATGCCATAGAGACAGTGTAGCGCCGACTCCTGTGGTGGCAGCATCCACTTCAACCACGAAAGGTATTTCAGGATCTGAATGGATTAAAATGGGGGCAGTGCAGAAAGCCATTTTTAAGTGGTTGAAAGCATCCTGTGCTGCTGAATTCCAGGAGATGGCCTTCTTGGTTCATTTTAAGAGAGAGGTGAGAACTGAAGATATTTGACTCTAATTCTTTATAAAACATCGATAAAAATTGGCAAACCCAAGAAAGCGTTGCATTTCTTTCACCGTAGTGGGTGTCGGCCAGTCTTGCACTGCAGTAACCTTCTTAGGATCCATTTCAATCCCTTCTGGCATTATATAATACCCTAAGAAATGTACACGATCCAGGTGGAACTCAGACTTCTCTCCCTTTAGATACAGCTGGTAGTTCCGTAGGCGTTGGAGAACATGCTTGACATGTGAGATATGAGTTGACAAATCATTAGAGTATATGAGTATGTCATCAATATATATTATTACAAATTAATGTAACATGTCCCGGAAAACCTCATTCATAAAGTTTTGAAACATGGAAGGTGAGTTAGCTAGTCCATACGGCATGACACAATATTCATAGTGGCCGCTAGGGGTGACAAAAGCGTTCTTCATATACGTCATTCATCTCCACTACGGATACGAATCAAATTATATGCACTGCATAGGTCCAACTTGCTAAATACCTTGGCCTTTCTTAATTCTTCCAGAGTGGATGGAACGAGTGGAAGGGAATAGGCAAACTTAATAGTCTGTGAATTGAGAGCACTGTAATCAATACAGGGTCTTAATCCACCATCCTTTTTAGCGACAAAGAAAAAGCTTGAGGCTGCTGGTGATGTGGATGGCCGAATAAAACCTTGTGAGAGAGGGTTTTTGTTCGGGCAGTGAAAGTGGATAGAATTTCCCCTTAGGTAAGGTGGCTTGTGCTACAAGGTCAATTCCACAATCCCATCGACGGTGTGGAGGCAGGTAAGTTGCGGCAGTTTTACTAAAAACATCACTAAACTCTTCGTACTCGGGGGGAATGTTTACTTCTCCATGAGTTTCTGGACTTTCGATGGTGCTAGAAAAACAAGACACTTCAGGTAGCTGGGGAATCGAATGCAGACAATGATCAAAACAATATGAACTCCATTAAAGAATTTCACCTGTTCTCCAACGGGTAGGGGGTTGTGCGTCTCCAGCCATGGACGCCCTAAGAGAATTTCCACAGAGGCCTCTGGTAAGACAAAAAAATTAATTACTTCTTGGTGAAGACATCCGATTTGGAGTATGAGATTACCGGTACAGGTATCAATGGGTCGGGCATCCAAGGGATTCCCTTGAATTGTGATGATACGGTATGGTATTGTGCTCTTTTGCGTTGGTATCTGCAGGGCATCAACACAGCGTGAGGAAATGAAATTTCCAGCTGCTCCGGTTGCTACTAGGGCTTTTATGGGAAAGTGGTGAGTGTTATGGATCAACATGGCATCAATAAGGGGTATGACATTGGATTTAGGATGGAAATGACTCATACTCACCACAGTCTGGGCTGGTCTTATAGGACAGGTAAGCAGCCGGTGAGATGGAGCTCCACAGTAGAGACATAGCCTTTCCCGAAGTCTTCTCGTACGTTCGAGAGACGAGAGGCGATATTTGTTGGTTTGCATGGGCTCCTCTGTACAAGTAGGAGATGGTATTGGTGTGGCAGGAGTCTCACAGGCTGCAAGATTTTGTGATATCGTGATGGCTCGTTTTAAAAAGGCGTCAAGTCCTACGTTATCCTCATAAATAGCCATCTGTTGACGAACAGTGTCATTTAATCCACGACGAAACAAAGCTAGTAAGGCTGAATCGTTCCATCCGCTGGTAAGTGACAGGGTACGAAAGCGGAGTACGTATTCATGGATGGACAGATCGTTTTGCCGTAGCTGGAGCAATTCTTTTTGAGCAGTAAGATGGGTTTCCGAATACCAGTTGAAACTGTTGTAGAAACAAGTTTAATGAGGCGAGGTGAGGACTCTCAGCGGCCCACAAGGCTTCTGCCCATTGAAGAGCACGTCCTGAAAGCAAAGTGATAATTAACGCAATCTTACTACGATCGGTGGGAAAACGATCTGGTTGTGCCTCGAAGTACAAAGAACATTGCAATAAAAACCCTTTACATGAGGTTTGGTCTCCTGAAAAGGTTTGAGGTCTGGAAATTGGACTTGAAGTGATCACTGGAGCTGTGTTTCGTATTTCGTGCAGGAGAAAAGTAGAATACGGTTCAGCATGCATTGCAATTTCCTCCTGCTCCATCTCTTTTTAGTTTTATGGGCTGAGCTTCTGTCACACTCAGAGACCACAAACAACAGGGATTCAAGTGAAGGGAGTTTATTTGTGCACAAACAAGGTTTTTTCTTTTCAGCATGTCATCATGAGGTGCGGTGATATGAACAGAAACAAAAGTCAAGCAGGTTCTCATAAGGTAAGTATCCAGGTAAGTTTAACAGGATGATGACAAAGATAAGGAGATTTGAGATTTTCTCAAAAGAGAAATATGCTATGATGATTAAAAATGAAGTAATCATTTTAAATGTTAAACTAAAATCGCTAGTAAGTGGTGCTAAGTCACTGTTTTGAGTGAGACATTGAGTCATTTTTTAACAAAGCAAATTGCTGTATTCATGAACGGCTAACTGAATCATTGACTCACGATTTGTTTAGAGCCACATATTGATTCAAAAAAATAGCCTAGCCTAAAGGACCTCTTGATTGATGTGAACGCCAGCAGACAAGAATAATGCCTCAGAATTCTATGTATTAAATATTTCTGATGACATTCATTGCCATGGATTTTATTTGGTTATAAGAAAAGGTAGGATATGGATTTAATTGCGAAGCAACACCGTAACTTAAACTCATTGTATGGTAAAACAAAGACAGAGTACAGTAACTTAATTAGAGCGTTTCAAAACAAAGCCAAACAGCGCTAACAGGTGTTAAGATGTTCTAACTTTGTTTCTCTAGGGCTTTTGGAAGTTACTGTTAAGACAACATATTATTTTCTCGAAAAAACAATGAAACTGACTCAAAATACTTATCCACATGATAAAGGAGGTGTTGAATATTCTAAAAATATCAAAAACTCGCTTTCGACTAAAATCAAAGTTACAGCCTTTTGCCTTTGAACCGCAGTAGTGTTCTAGTATGTCCCTTATTGTTATGTAGATGTGTGAGCCCTCAATAATAACAGAATTCAATGAAAAAAAAAGGTAAACAGAAATTGCTAAGTCTGCTAAATAATGTTAAACATAAAATGTGCATTTAAAAGCAAATGCTTATTATTAATGATGACTTTAAAATATTTGTGGACAGGTTTAGATTTAATTATCTAAAAACTAAAAAGTCTTTGTTCATTATAGATCGTACTTGATTAAAATGCATTGAGGTCTCTTTACAGATATTTGGCATCTATTTGAGCAGTGCCAACTAAGGTACAAATGCCTGCTTTCACAACAACCACATCTAATTGAAATTCACAAAATATGTCAGAAGCTCTTCAGCCCAAATTTCATGGAACATATACCATGTGCCATATACCACGAGAGGTTCCTGGAAATCTATTCTTTTTCTCAGGCAGATAAATAAGGGGTTATTTAGCCCACTGATGAAGGAGCATAATGTTTCATGCATGAGAAAAGCTACATTTGTCAGTGCCACTGTGTTTTTATCCTCTGATGATTGTACTCCATTATGTTCTAGCACAGCAGAGGCTCTCAGCAACAAAGTAACATTTTTCTACATGTTTAAGTTGAAAAGAACTGAAAGCTATGAGGGAAAAAAGCTGATCCTGACAGACATACATTTTTTAATGCCATGCATGAAACTAGAGTGCACAAGTTGCCTTAAAAAATTAACAATGCATTGAGCATTTTCATATATTAAATTACCACAAAAACGTAAATTATAAACACAACATTATCAGTTGTTTAAGTGGACATGAACATATTTATGTTATAGTTATGGTTTGTGCAAACCAATGTACACGTATAAGCAATTTACTAAACTAGTGTTGATGTATACTCAGAATCAGAATGGAAGATTCTAAAGTTCAAATAAATCCTTTTCCCAAACCCACTTTCTTTCACTCTCTCTCATCGGAAGGGTTTGGGGTTTAAAAAAATGTTTGCATTATGAATTGCAAGTGATTGTGTTAATGAACCATCACATGGCAATGAAATTTACAAGGCAATTACTTTGTGATCTTATGCCCCAAACATGCGTTTAACCATGTATGACATATTAAAATCTTCAAACCAGAAAACAGACTTGTTTGACTCTTAATGTTAGTCAAGTGGGACTTTTCATTTCCACTTCCAATTTTCACTAATATAAGTAATTGTTTACTTCATAAGTGTTTTTCCATTTTTAAAATGGTTCTTCTAATGTTTGAGTTCCCTTTCAGTTGGTCACGACGAGTCACATCGGTGACTGACAAATCAGGATCTCACAAGAGAGAGAATGGCCATTGGAATGCACTGATTGCATCCAGCTGCAACTGATCACTGTGTGAGTATAAGTGAGCAGCTGGTGCGTGCATCATCGAGTGGTGGTGCATCACTACTGCTCATTCTCTTCAAGTAAGCAGCGTTGCAGGGGTGGTCACAGCCTCATGAGGACCACCTTGCCGTGCAGACAGCCACACCAGGAGTGTGCGGTGACCAGCTCCCCTGCGTGCTTCAGCACTAAAAGAGCAAACTCTGGAAAAGCAACACGGGTGATTGCGTCTTTTTAAAGATGTCCAAACCAAATTAAGAGTAACAATTTAAATGACGTTCAAAAAATAAAGGTTATTTATAATATTTATAATATCAATTATTAAGCGTGGCTTATTGAATATCAGGGGCCTGTTTCAGTAAGGAGGTTCAAACAACAAAAAAAGTTTAAACTTGAACTCACTGACCTACCCAGAGATTAAAAACTCAGAACAGCTGATCTGAGTTAGGTCAATTAAGTAGACTAATTCAGAGCTAAGCTTGTACACCGTGACTATGAAAAGGCATTATCCGTGGAGCGCAAATATTACAGCCGTGCATTTCTGGGTGTGGTCACGGGTCATTTCATGTCACATAAGGACGGTTATAATCGCTGCCTCATGTGTCTGGGCGCTCAACAATGCGTTAGTGCTGGCTAATGCTAAACATAAATTCAGTAAGATTGTTATTCATGACGGTGCAAATGATGTTCGACTTTGCCCATGTCAGAGATCACTAAAAATAATGTTGTGTGTGAACTTGTAAGTACTCTGGTCCCCTCCCTGCTTACCGGGGTGATGAGATACACAGCAGACTGCTGGGTCTCAATGGCTGGATGTCTAAGTGGTGCCCGCAAAATAGCATAGGTTTCATAGACATTTGAACGATTTTCTGGGGAAGGCCAAGAAATAATTTCTCCTGGGGTAGTGCCGCTCTTCTCTCTAGAAATATTTAAATAATTGAACGTTTATTGACTTTTCACTTGAAAAAGTTTGGAATTGGCCATAATTTTGAAGTTATTTCAGATTAAATTGCATTAAATTACATAAAATAGGCTACTGCATAGTTTCTACAACAAATTCGTTGATCAGTTTTAAAAAGATTTAAAAGTGCACTCATGTGTCTTTTTATTGATCAAGTGGTAGAGGTTGATATAAACTTTAGAATGTAAGCAGTACTAAAAATATTTTTTAGAACGAGTAATACTGGCATTAATTACAATACATGTCCTTGTTGAAGGTCAGTGAATTGAAGCTAATTATATGAAGCTAATATTTATTAATATTATTATAAGCTAATATTATTTTTGCAGTAATAGCAAAGGTAAAACTTATGTTATTGAATCTAATTGTAATTTTCATGTAGGTGCAATCCTGCAGGTATTAAAAGAACATGGCAAAAAAATGAAATGTAAAAATATAATTCAATCAGGTAAGGTTTGAGCATATCAAAGTTTTTTTTTTTTTTTTTTTTTAAATATATGCAGTGTGTACAGTGGCCTTACTTACTCCGCATCCCAGATACAGAAAGCTTCCATTAGCAAAGAAACATAAGAGCACAGCCACAATGGGTGATGTTAGTGATTTAAGAATGGATTAGATTATGGATATACGTAACTTAATTGATAGCAGCGAAAAACAAAAATGTAACATTATGGGGTGTAATGGTGGTTGCCCAAAAAAATTCTTTTACTTGTTATATAAGCTAAAAAATAAACATTGGATACAATGTGCTGACGCTGTATCCGATCCGCTAGACCACGTTTCATTGTAAATATCAGCTCTCAAACTTTACTTGACTTAAAAAAAAGTCATTGGTTACTAATGTTCATGCGCCAAATGTCGCCTAATGTTGGCGCAAATGTTTGACAGTTATCACGGATAGCTCAACCACACAATACCACCGTTACAAGGGAAAAGACAGGCCCCAGGTCTCTTTCTACTAAATCACTTTTTGTAAATGATTTGATCAATGATCATAACCTACATTTCCTAGATCACACAGACTTTATTAAAGAGTTTGCTGATTTTCTAACTGAGTTAGTAACGGCTGCATATAAAGTGTTAGTTGTTTTCATTTAAGTTTTAATTTAATTGATTTTTACATCCATGTTGATAATGAATTCTTTAAAGCATTCTAAAGAATAAAGCATTCTTAGATATCCTGTATTGGGGTTAGAAAACACGTATCAGGACCTACTCATTGTCAAAAATTGTTTTCTCCGAGTTTCAGATCATTTTAGTGATGGCTTTTTAACAGTTCACAGAGAGACAAAAGAAAGGACGCGCACACTGTTTATTTTCCTTATTTTGCCAAAGCACAAACTTTTGTTATTATTGTTAGTGTACTCTAAAAAAGTAGACACCTAACAGATTTTAAAGGTGTATAATACTTACACCTGTACTTTTGCACTGATAAGAAAAAAAGACCCAGATCACGCGGGCATGATCCGCGCCCTCTTAGGGTTAAAAAGGGCTATATATATATGATACTTTTTGTCTCTATTAGAGAAAAACAAACATAACCCACTGTATCTATTCAATACAGTGACTAAATTCAGAAAAATTAAGCATCAACAGGTACTGACTTTTCACAAGATCACAGCAGCAATTTTTACTTCCAAGATTAATACTATTAGAGATAAAATAGAAACTGTGCAGCTGTCATCTACAGTATAGCATCATATAGTGCATCATAAATTACACTCATTCTCTACCATAGGAGAGGAAGAATTGTATAAACTTGTTAAATTGTCCAAACCAACAACATGCATGTTAGACCCTATTCCATCTAAACTATTAAAAGAGCTGCTTCCAGACATCATAGATTCTCTTTTGTCTATTATTATAGTCATTAGGATATGTCCCCAAAGCCTTCAAATTGTTATTAAGCCTCTCGTTAAAAAAACGCAACTTGTCCCCAAAGATCTAGTTAATTACAGACCTATCTCAAATCTCCCTTTTCTGTCAAAGATACTAGAAAAGGTAGTATCCTCACAATGATATTCCTTCTTAGAGACAAATGGTATCTGTGAGGATTTCCAGTCAGGATTTAGACTGTATCTTAGTAATGAGACTGCTCTAATTAGAGTTACAAATGACCTTGATAATATCGTCTGATTGTGGTTGTATCTCATTATTAGTGCTGTTGGATCTCAGTGCTGCATTCGACACTACTGACCACAACATTTTCTTAAATAGACTAGTAAACTCTATTGGCATTAGTGGAAGTGCCTTAGCATGGTTCAAATTTATCTGATCAGTATGTAGCAGTGAATGAGGACATATCATATCAATCACAAGTGCAATATGGAGTACCTCAAGGTTCAGTACAAGGGCAATTCATTTTCTGTCAATTCTGCACTGGCTCCCTGTCAAACATTGTATAGATTTCTAAATCTTGTTAATAACTTATAAAGCACTGAATGGCTTGGTTCTTGAGCGAGCTCTTATATTACATTACAGTCCTTCACGTCTGCTGTGTTCTCAAATCTCTGGCAATTTGATAGTACTTACAATATCAAAATCTACTGCGGGAGGCAGAATTTTTGCCTATTTAGCACCCAAACTCTGGATCAATGTATCTAATACTGCTTGGGAGGCAGACACACTCTGTCAGTTTAAATCAAGATGAAAGACACATCTCTTTACTCTGGCTTACACTTAACACACTAATACACATTTATTAATCAAATCCATTACAGGATTGCTATGGAAAAACGCTCAACGTAACGTTATGGGGTGTAATGGTGGTTGCCCAAAATAATTATTTTACTTGTTATTTAAGCAAAAAAAAAAAAAAAACATTCCGACAGACACGGGAAGCCAACCTGGGTCGCCCATGTGCTGATGTGATCATCAAACCCCTATACCACGATTCAATGTATAAACCAGCACTCAGACTTTACTTTACTTAAAGGTGAAACTTGAGCCAAAAAAGAAAAAAAATACTCAATTGGTTATTAATTTTTGGCCGCTTGAAAAGTATTACAATGAAAAAGACAAAAAGATCCACTCTGGGTCTCAAAATCCTTGCCCAACGTAAATGTAATTCTCTTCAAATTAATATAGCCTTTTCATCTATGGGATCCTCCAAAAAGGACAAGCCATTCTCGTAACTGTCTTCTCCGTTTGTGTCCGAAATGTTGGCATTGAATGACTAAGGCTATGGCGAGAAATACCGCTTCGTCTTTAAAAAAGGGGAAGCTTTCTCAGGTTTGACAAACCTGCCTTTTTGAAACGGAAAACCCAGAGTTTCCCTTATCTCAGGTTTAACAAACTCATAGTTTTCACTTAACCTCCTTTCTGAAATAGGCCCCAGAACACCTAAATGAGCCCTATGGACAGATCACAGAAACCAAATGCACACAAACACACACACACTCACTATAAGTACTTTACACAATCTGACATGCACTTTTTTTTTTTTTATGGATGGGGTTTTGGTTCCTTGCCACTGTCACCACTGGCTTGCTTGATTGGGGAGACCTAATTTCTAGTGATTATCATCGTTTTGATTACAGAGACCGTCTCTGCATTTGATAAGTAAATAGTTTAATCTCGTCATTATATATTACCATCACTCTGTTCTCCTATTTGCTAAATAAAAGTGATTGATTGATTGTACGTCCCGCAACCTGGGGCAGCACTACATCCGGTGGTTTCAGAGGTGACTTGAAGATCATGGTAAGAGCCACCCCAAAAGGGAGTTCTCACTCCTCAAGTGCTCCGCAGGCGGTGGAGTTGCCGTTGGAGCAGGGCAGGCCCTCTGCAGGACAGAGTGTACAAGTCGTATCCTTCAGTGATCCTCCAGGAGGTTTCCTCAGGGGAACATTCTCAAAATCTCGACAACCGTCTCATACTTGCACAGTCTCGCGATCATTTGTGCGTTCACAGGGATTTGGTGCTCAGACACCTCAGACACCTGGGTCTTTCAGTTAACTTGGAAAAGAGCAACCTTGAGTACTCACGTGAGTACGTTTTGCTTATTACCTGTCTGTGTGCGTGTGAGAACGCGGATTCCTCGGTGGGAATCTCTACTCCCTTACGGAGCGTTCTCAGACCAAAGCGCGTGATTCACCTGCTCACTCGCGTCCTTCCGCGTTTGAGTTTTCCATCACGCTACACGGGGACTCTCCTCGGCCATTCATCTCTCGTCTTCCTCCGTGACAGAATGTCTGGTCCCGCGATGGTCCCGGCGGATTTGGAAGGATCCAGCAGCAGGGGATGGAAATCGCGGCTCTGCGGCAGGAAGTGGTGGGGCTCCGCGCTCCGTACCGAGACCGCAGGTCTTCGGGTGGAGTGCGGGGCTGCCCGCTCGGATCTCACCGCCCTGCAGGCGGACCATGATGACCTCACTGCTGTGACGATCAGCCCCGCAGGACCGATCCGTGGCTGTGCGTGAGTTGCCGGCCACCCTGGAGGGCATGATCCAGCTCGCTCTCCGGGTGGATCAGCGCATGGGAACCAGCAGCAGTCGCTCCACCCACCATTCCACCATCTCCACTCACCGCCTTCATCAGCCTGGATCATCTTCTCCTCACGCCGCCACTGCGCCGTCTCCATCTCCACCTCTCACCTCAGAGGCCCACTCATCCAGAGCTGGGGAACCCATGCAAATAGGGCGCACCTCCCTGTCAGTGGCAGAAAGGGCCAGATGCTACCGCGAGGGCCTTTGTGCCTATTGCGCCTCCCTAGAACGCCATCGGGCAATCTGTCCCTTGCGTCCGGGAAACGGCCAGACCAGGTGAAGAGGGGGAGGTCTTCATCTGGTCCCGATGCCGCCGACTCCTGTTCCGCTGTTTCCCGGTTGCTGCTGCGGGTAACAATCCTCATGGGCCACCGACGGATCGAGACCACTGCATTTGTTGACTCGGGTGCGGCTGGGAACTTCATCGATCAAGCTTATGCTGCCCAGGTGGGGATTGAAACTGAGGTGTTATCCCGGCCTATTACCCTCACAGCCATTGACGGTTGTCCCCTCAACCTCAACCCAGTCACTCACCACACCAAGGAACTTCATCTCGTCATCGATCATCACTCTGAGAAGATACAGTTTCACGTCACCACCTTCACCTCACCTCCCATCATCCTAGGACACCCCTGGCTTGTTCGACACGACCCCTTCATTTCCTGGACCTCTAATCGTATCGTCCACTGGGGGGCGACCTGTCAGGAGCTTTGTCTCCAGGCTAAGGCTGGGACGTGCTCAGGGGAGTCCGAGGGCCCCGACATCGAGTTGGAAGGGGTCCCTGCTCCGTACCGCGACCTGGCCGAGGTTTTCAGTAAGAGACGAGCTTCCAGTCCTCCTCACCGCCCTTACGACCTGGCCATCGACCTCGTGCCGGGTGCGGTACTTCCCCGCGGCCACCTGTACTCACTCTCCGCCAAAGAACATCAGGCCATGGAGGAGTACGTAGCTGAGGGACTCCGGGCCGGCACTATTTGTCCCTCCAGCTCTCCGGCGGCCGTGGGGTTTTTCTTCGTTAAGAAGAAGGACGGGGGCCTCCGACCTTGTGTGGACTACCGGGCCCTTAATCAGATCACCATCAAAAACCGTCATCCACTCCCTCTTACCAACACCGCCCTGGACGCCCTCTCTGGTGCACGCTTCTTCACGAAGCTGGACCTATGGAGCGTCTACAACTTGGTTCGCATCAGAGAGGGTGATGAGTGGAAGACGGCTTTCATAACCCCCACTGGTCACTACGAGACTACGAGGGGTTATGCCGTTTGGTCTGTGCAACAGTCCAGCTGTTTTCCAGCAGTTCATAAATGACGTTCTCTGGGACATGCTGGGTCATTGGTGCTACGCATACCTGGATGACATCCTCATTTATTCCAAGACCTTTGAAGAACACACCCAGCATGTCCGAGCAGTTCTACGGAGGTTGCCGGCCCACCAGTTGTTCTGTAAGTTGGAGAAATGTGCTTTTCACCAGCACACCACCACGTTCCTGGGTTTTGTTATATCCTCCCAGGGTGTGGCCATGGATCCCCAGAAGCTGGAGGCTGTGCGCTTGTGGCCTCTACCCATGTCGCTCAAACAGCTGCAATGTTTTCTGGGGTTCGCCAATTTCCACCGGTGATTCATCCGGGGCTTCAGCGCAACTGCAGCGCCTCTAACTGCTCTCACCAAACCATCACGCAGAGACTTCCACCTCACCCCAGAAGCCATCAAAGCCTTTCACCACCTTTGTCACCTGTTCACCACTGCACCGATCCTCATCCATCCCAACCCGCCAAACCTTTCGTTGTCGAGGTGGATGCTTCCGATGTGGGCGTAGGAGCGATCCTCTCGCAACGCGGTCCAGACGAGAAGCTACATTTGTGTAGTTTCTTCTTGAGGAAATTTAATCCCACTCAGCAGCGTTACGGGGTAGGGGACCGTGAACTGCTGGCCATCAAGTGGGCCTTGGAGGAGTGGCGTCATTGGCTCCAGGGCGGCAGTGATCCATTCACTGTCTGGACCGATCACCAGAACCTCACCGTCATCCCCCAGAACAGCTTAACCCCTGGCAGGCATGGTGGGCACTCTTCTTCAAGCACTTTCATATCGACCTGGTCCCAAAAACACCAAAGCTGACGCCATCTCACGTCCACGTTTTGGTGGAGGACGTTGAGGAGTGACGTCCAGGCATGTAACATCTGTGCTCGCTCCAAGACCACCAATTCTCCAACCACCAGCGAGCTGCAGCCCCTCCCCACCCCAAAGTGCCCCTGGAGTCACATCTCGGTCGACTTAGTTACTGGACTCCCTGAGTCCCTCGGGAAGAACACCATCGTGGATCGCTTCTCGAAGGCTGTGCACCTGGTGGCTCTCACCGGACACCCCTCTGCCAAAACCACCGCTGAACTCATACTCGAGCATGTAGCCTGCTTGCATGGGTTTCCCAAAGACATCGTCTCGGACAGAGGGCCCCAGTTCACGGCCAAGTTCTGGCAGGCCTTCTGCCGTCTGGTCGGTACAACCTCTAGTCTGTCCTCAGGATTCCACCCTCAGACCAACGGCCAGATGGAGCAGATAATTACCCTTCGATGTTTTGCAGGCGAACATCAGTGCTCCTGGGCCCGCTACCTCGTTTGGGCTGAGATCTCCAACAATCTTCACACCTCCTCGGTCACCAATCTCAGTCCTTTTCGAGGTATGCTACGGATATCAGCCTCCGATGTTCGAACATCAGGAACCGGAGATTGATGTTCCGTCGGCCGAACAGATGGTTTTGGCAGCAGGCTCGCGCTGCCATCCGGAAGGCCAATCTCCGTTACACCACCCAGCACCGCCGCCGACACCCTCCGGGACGATTGTTCCACATTGGTGACAGGGTCTACCTCTCCACCTGCAACATCAACCTCAAAACAGACTCTAAAAAACTCACGCCTCGTTTCATCGGACCCTACAGGGTCACTCATCGGATTAACCCTGTCACCTTTCAGCTCCAGCTGCCTGCCTCCCTCCGGATCCATCCTGTATTCCACCAGTCTCAACTCAAACCTGTCTTCTTCTCCCCTC
>JAUYWG010000045.1:1143876-1161150 GCA_034779775.1 Enteromius afrohamiltoni
TGAAAAAAGCACAAATATCAGAGCATGTCCAAACATCTCAAGGGCCCCAAAATCACCTCAGACCCCAGAGGGTTAAGAACTGTGTTGCATATAATGTGTCTAAGGCTTCCCATCAATGACCCGCGGGGCTTCTCCAACCTCTACCCATTCCACAGAGACCGTGGTCGCACATTGCCATCGATTTTGTGAACGACTTACCGCCTTCACACCAGAACACCACCATTCTGTCTATCATAGACATATATTCTAAGGCCTGCCGACTCATCCCCCTGCCCAAGCTCCCCATTGCTTGGGAGACTGCTCAGGCACTTTTTTTATGGTTTGCCTTAGGATATTGTGTCTGACAGCAGGCCGCAATTTACTTCCTGTGTACTTCCTGGGCCTTCTGTACCCAACTGAACATAAACATTAGCCTCACCTCCAGATACCATCCCCAATCTAACGGCCAGGAAGAGCGACTAAATCAAGAGCTAACACGCTTTCTTCGTGCTTACTGCCACAACAATCAGCAGGACTGGAGTGATTATCTTTTTTGGACCGAGTACGCACAGAATTCCTTAAGAAAACCCTCTACCAACCTAACCCCGTTTCAGTGCGTGCTCGGCTTCCAGTCTCCCCTGTTCCCATGGTCTGGAGAACCCACGAACTTAGCTGCTGTGGATAACTGACTCCAAAGGAGTGAGGCCACCTGGGACGTGGCCCACATTAAACTGCAGCGGGCCATTCGCACGTGACCCATCACACATCAAGCTAACCGCCGTCAAAGGGAAGGTCCCAGATACTAGGTGGGCCAATGAGTCTGGCTGTCCTCCAAGGATCTTCGCCTCCATCAGCCATGCAGGAAATTGAGTCTGAGGTACTTGGGTCCCTTTAAAATTCTCAAACAAATTACTCCAGTCTCTTTCCATCTGGAGCTACCTGCCAATTACTGCATCTCACCCACTTTCCATATTTCTTTGTTCAAGCCCACTGCTGAACCGGGAGGAGAGAGGGACCAGGATGAAGTCTCTCCAGCAGAGGTCCCTCCTCTTGCACCTGAGGACGACAACATCTACCAGGTCAATCAGATACTGGACTCTCTGTGTCGAGGTGGGGCCTTACAGTACCTAGTGGACTGGGAGGGGTTCGGGCCTGAGGAGAGATCTTGGGTGAGCTCTTGGGACATCTTAGACCCTTCTCTCACCACCACATTTCACCTCGAACATCCCAATAAGCCAGCTCCTCGGCCTCGTGGTAGACCTCGACGCAGAGGAGTGGCTCTCTTCGGGAGCCGCTCGCAGGGGAGGGGCTCTGTCACAGACAGCTCTTCTGTGGCTCTCTCCCACCGACAGTGGCGGGAAAATTCCCCGGAATATAATTCCACGTTCCTCGGCCAATTCGCACCAAAGTGACTCTGAGAGTATATCACCGTACTGCACATTTAATTTTAAATGTACATCCTTTCTTGAAGTGAACCAGGCTCAGACATAGTTGGATCCAACTTTGTGACTAACTGCAGTGAAACTGCCGATTAAATAGCGGCTGGAATGAACAACACCTGCGGCGGAAATCACAGAGGCGTTTGAGTGAAAAGGGTCCGGGTAGGAACTAGAACTCTGGGGATGATTCCCATTGATGGCGTTCGGAGAGAGCCACGGAGGTCTGGCTTATGACACTTTGAATCACAATCAACAAAGCAAAAAAGCATGTGTCAGCTTCTATTTTTTATACTCTATTCAGGTTTAACTCATTAAAATGTAAAGCATAATACACTGAATTCAAAAACTCACCACACAGACATCATATGGCTTTGACAATCATCTGTATCTGGTCACATCACATTGCACTGAACATTACAATGTGTCTTCAATGGCAGCAAACTCCTACTGAAGACAAATAAATATATAGGTTAGAAAAGCTCTGTGCTAATTTATAGCACTTACCCCTAATGTAGATCTGGGACAGGATACTGGAGTTTTTCTCCTTGCTTATCAGGAAGCAGAGTTGCAGCTCCACTTAAAATTTGAGTTTGATGATTTGGCTCCATGACTGGAAACACAGAGGATAAAAACAGATGAGATCAAAAAGAAAACCTCTAATTCTTAGGCACTGATATATTTTAAGATCAGTCAATGTAAGTTTCTTTCAATTAAAACAGACTTACATTTTAGTCTGGAACTATAGGCTTAAGCTTCTTCTATAAAACCAGGGGTAAATGTAAAGTAAAGCTGAACTTACTTTTATTATTGGAGGCTGCTGATGGCATTCTGTTTGGACTGCTTCAAGAGTAGCCACTCCAGCTCACTAAATCCATTGGATTGGGTCCACTTGTTCTTGTTCTCATTATCCCCATCCACCTCGTTATATGAAGAATAGCTGGAGGCTACATGTCAGCAACACACAAAATGTTTTGATTAATAAAATATACATACAATAACCGTTCAAAAGTTTGGGCTTTTTAATGTTTTTTAAAGTCTCTTATGCTTATCAAGGCTGCATATATTTGATCAAAAATACAGAAAAACAGTAATACTGCAAAATACTATTACAATATAAAATGATCTATAATAATAAAATAATATACTTCAAAATATAATTTATTACTGTGATGCAAAGGTGAATTATCAGCAGCCATTGCCCCATTGTTAAGTGTCAGAAATGATTTTAATATGCTGATCTATTATTAGAATTATCTATGTTAGTGACAATACTTTTTTCAGGATTCTTTGATAAATAAGACATTAAAGAGAACAGCATTCTAACAACAATGTCTTTTTTGTTTTAATTGTCATCCGTGTTATATAATATATCCGTGTTATATAAAATTATTTTTTTGAAATATAGTGTATATTGTTAGAAACATTTATATTTTTAAAAACTGCTGTTCTTTAAAAAAAATTATTCACCAAACGTATCACAGGTTTAAATATATATATATATATATATATATATATTGTTATCCAGCATTCATAATAAATTAGCATATTAGAATGATTGCTAAAGGTGACACAGACAATGGCTGCCATCTTTAAAGTTAAATAATAATTTTTTTTACCTTTTTGGCTTTCCCTTATCAGCAGCTCACAAAACTTCTTGATTATCTGCAAAGAGAAACAAAAACACATGAATGAAAAATATAAAAATCTGTAAAAATTAAAAGAAATATGCATCAAATGAAATCCGTTTCTGCTTTAGTGAAGACAGTGCATTCATTTAAAGGTGATTAATCTTTTCAAGATTTGTTTGAATGCATAGCATTTGCGCAAATCTCTTAAATTGAAAAATCTGAACTTTGGCGAAAATTTGCGCCACATTAACCAATCAGGAGCTTGCTCTAGTAGTGATGTGATTACTACATAGCAAGCTGAGGTAGAATTCTGAAACAACGGAGGGCAAAATCATCGTCGCTGTATGATACATCTTCATAGTTTTATAGAAACAGGAATAAAAGGAAATAAATAATAGATTCATTAAACAAAAGTTTGCCTATTAGATATATCCCCAAAAAATGTACCTCATGTTTAACCACTAAAGACATCAGGAGGCAGTGACAAGTGTCAGAATTACTAGCTGCGGTGAGGCTGCCCCGGGAGGATACATGAGCACTGAGCACCCGGTGTTCTCGTGAAGCTCACGTCTCTGAAATCGGTGAAGCAAACTTTTAAATAGGCACTCTCTTTTTTAATAAACCGCAGATTTGTGTTTTAAACAACTACATTCTCACCTGAAATACTCTTAAAACTCTTAAAAATTTAATGACACAACAATATTTTGAAAATTTTGTGGTTTTCCCCTCCACCAATGCATGAGACTGGAGCTGCCTGGCAAGAAGCCCCTCTCATGAAGCAAATTCGCGTCTATTTTTTATGCGCAAATGAAGCGAGTAAACTCAAAATGTTCAAGCATCCAACTACCCGTGAATAGCACAATTTATTTATTATTTATAAGTCAAGTCTGGTGTTAACGCAGAGTAACAGTTACAACTGGGACAATCATGTCTCGTGAGGAAATTAAGAGTCCGCGTCAAATTTACAAACAGACGTTAAGCTTAATAATGATCTAAACAACAACAACCAAAACAAAAAATCCAAATGCCAGAAGAAAGACGGTACCCCCCCCCAAACGACTCAACTTGCCCCCCTGTTTGCATGATCAAGAGTGCATTTAATATTGAGAACGAACTATGTTCATTTTGTCAATGAATATTGATAAGAAAATCATGTATTCAGCAGCATTTATGTGAAAGAACCACTCATCTCTACAACGGTGACTTTCGTAGGAAGTAGGGTTGCTAACTCCCTAAAAGTAAATAAGGGACATATTGCTGGCAGGGCCGGCCGGCCGACCTGATTGCCTTCAACCTTCCCGGCGCTGTGAATTTTTTTTTGCCCTTTTTCTGTGAAACGATTTTTTAACTGTTTGACTTGAACCTGATTTAAGTACATGCATATAGGTGTGGGCAATATGGAAAAAATATCATATCACAATTTTTATTTTTCTGGGGAATTCACGATTCACGATTTGAATCACAATTATTTTTCAAGTTTTTTTTTAAAGACTATTTTGCAAATTACAGAGGTAGGGGGGTGGGTGATATCATATTACATTTTTTTTTTTTTTAAATATCAGGATTTTGTCATGATTTTTTGTCATTGGTTTTACTATTTTGCAAGTTGTCTGAGCAGAACAGACAAACTAATTTGCCATTTTTATAAAAACAAAGTCTTTCAAGGTAACAGATTATAAAATAAAGAAGGGCAGATATTTAGGACAAAATAAAAATCATTTTCATTTTATCTTTGTTATTCAAATAGATACACATTACAAATAAAAATATTATGAATAAAACAAACAGTGCTTTTATTTTTCAGGAAGAGTAGGTGTATACAGCAGTATTGAATTAACAAACATGAAAGGTGAAACACTGCATACTTATACATACATACATCATTTACTCTCTCTCAGCTTGTTTTTATCTGAATGAGTTTCTTTTTTTCTGTTGAACATTGTATTAAATTCAATGAGGACCAGCTACTGTTTGGTTACTCAATTATTACTCAATCATTATTTTAATGCAAATAATGTACTGTGATTGTGAATAAGTGCAGTGTCCGGTGAGTGTAATTCTACCACTGAGTTAACACTGATGGGAATGTATGTCGCGTTGTGCAGCACAGTGAGATGAAGTTGTCGTGACATCAGACTGGGGTCTTTACTTGGGAGTCCTGATTCGCTCTGATTAAGAGAAAACGCCAATCAGAATTGGTTAGTGGAATTTGCACTGCGGAGACCACACCCTGCCCTCAGTGGCAGGTTCACCACCTGAACGTGGTGGGAACCTTTGGCACAAATACAGGCCGGGGTCTCAAGACTACTTGAGAGTAGGCTGGCCCAAACACAAGGCACTCTTTGATTACCAAAAATGCTTGGAGGTCCCCGACCCTCTTGATGGAAGTGAGCAGTCAGGAGCAGTCAGGAACACTGTCTTAACCCTCTGGGGCCTGAGGTGATTTTGGGGCCCTTAAGATGTTTGGACATGCTCTGATATTTGTGCTTATTTCAGCTACTTAAAATTTTCTTATAATCAGCACAAACTGTTCTACAATAATACATGACCTAAATGAATGTACAGGTTAGTAGGTTTTTGGGAAATAAAAGTAGCTGAAATAAGGCCATCAAACTCAAACTGATAAAAGATAATGAAGGAGACAAGAAAAACTGGACATCGCGCTAGTTTCATATGAATTACTTTATTACAGAATATTTGTTTTCGATTACACTGTCTTAATGTAATAGTAGACATATCACGCTTTCTACATATATAACTCTCATGTCTCTTTGTGGATTTTTTGTTGAGCTTCAGTTTATTTTAGTGACTCATTGCTGACTGAAGATCGCGCAGACCAATGTGGCAGGCAGTGCACCCTGTTTGTTTTCTTAATTTTCTTAATGTACAAAGTTGTGTTGTTATTATACAACTAAAGTAGACCCTTCACAGATTCGACTGATGTATTGCTCTTATCTGTACGATCAAAACTTAATGTGCAATTTAAGTTCTTATTGACGTCATCAGGCACTGCTCCAATCATGCATGATCTGGAGTTCTCCGCACAAACAAAACACCAATCAGAGAATAGACTCCACTTCAAGGCATAAGCTCATCTCGTAGAGAGGGCTCTTGCCTGAGTGATAGTGTTTACCACCGCTCCCCATCCCATGCTACCAGCTCTAGACAATTGATATGCCAAAGCAGCTGCTTTGGCATATCAAGCCCGCAATGGGGCACTCCGGCCCGCAAGAACACAGGGTCTTTCTAGGGACTGAGCGTTCACGGTTCAGAACTCGCAGGTCCGCAGCTTCTTTGACACAATGAAATAAGGGCTGTAAAACCCTGCCTTCATCTCGGCTGAAGGGACCGGATCTATTGCATCCTTTGCCAGGAGGACAGCAATCTCCTTGTGCAGTACAGAGGCGTCTCAGGCTGCCACCACAGTCTCGAGCACGCCACTGAATACGCATAGCCGAACCAGATTGTCCGGATGAGCCAACTCGGCAGGCTGGGAAGCGTGGCCCATGCCTCCAGTCTCATCGATAAACATCAGGGACCATCGGAGTCACCTGTTTGCCTGAAGATGTGCAGCAGTGAGCAGGGCAGCTTGGTAGAGCAGAGGGTTTCCCGTACTGACTCGACACAGTGTCGCTGCCCGTGTCCCTGCAGGGACTGGCCAAAAGACCGGAGGGAAGCATTGCGTCCCTGAGCCATGACTTCCTGGTTGCGGGTTGCAGTGCCCGAAGGTGGCAGCCCGGCTGAATCTTCATCCTCGGCAGATGAAAACCCATCCCCCGATGCGGTGATCAACCTCCGATCCTCCAACAGTCCACCGAATGAAATGTGAGGGCCGTCCTTGGATGGTCCAGACAAATCCTTGGCAAACTGCACAGGGAAGTCCCTGCGAGAGGTGTGAGAGGCCCATGAGGACGCACCTGGAGGGGAAGCTCTCACATTCCTCAAGTCAGCACCCTCTCTCGCCACGGAGTCACTGCCAGAAGCGGTGAACTCGAGCTGATGTCGAGTCTTCAGCGTGCCGGATCCCCAGATACTGAAGGCAGCGATCGTGGCCATCGTGGCTGAAAGGTAGTGATCAAAATCCCAGTTTGCCAAATCCTCGGCAAACTGCACAGGGAAGTCCCTGCGAGAGGTGTGAGAGGCCCGTGAGGACGCACCTGGAGGGGAAGCTCTCACATTCCTCAAGTCAGCACCCGCTCGCGCCCCGGAGTCACTGCCAGAAGCGGTGAACTCGAGCTGATGTCGAGTCCTCAGTGTGCCAGATCCCCAGATACTGAAGGCAGTGATCGTGGCCATCGTGGCTGAAAGGTAGGGATCACAACCAGAAGGACACGGCCAGAACGGCATCTTTAAAAAGACGACAGCAAACCATGTCAAAAACTGCTCTTTTGTGAAACAGCCAGGGGAATCTATGGATTTGCACAGGGATTTTACTGATCCCGTCTTGCCACCACACTGAACAGCTCCCGCTTCCTTTTCTCCCTTTTCACTCGAACCAGAAGAAAACTGCATCTAAACAGCTCTCAGCTCCGAAGCAAAATCTGATGAGTGGATGCACCTGCTGCCCTATTTATACCCGCTCAGCAGGGAGTGGCTGAGTAATGACCCCAGTAACCACATAACTCGTAGTGACTGACAGACAGAGAACTACAGGAATCGTTTGACCTCTGTAATTGTTAACAAAAGGCTTCTGTACCAAATATTTTATTTACATATTATATATATTATATTAACATTTTTTGACTCAAATGATCAAATACTTATTTGGTACAGTAATTCCTAAATTGTTAAAAAAATAAATGCAATGAAAAATCAATGCAATGCAAAAAATACAACGTGATTTCCTGATTTTTTTTGATCTCTTACAGTAGAAATACACCTATGCTGACAATTGTTAACCCCTCCATGATTTCTAAGTAAGAGAACCTGCAAAATCACAGGGTGATCAAATACTTATTTACCCCACTGTATAATAATTTTAAACCTCCTTTTTTCTAAATGAGATAAGGAATGAGGTTATTAGGATATTGTAAACATCATGATTCTGTGTATTGCGGAAAACACTATACAAGTAAATTTGCCTTGACTAACAGAAAAGTACCAGTCTGTACTGTAACGCAAACTGAACTAAACATTAGACAATATACTGTAAACATACTAAAAAGTCACGCATGCTCTGAAAAGTGCATGACTGACATGACAGCAAAGTAGCCTGCAACAAAAACTATTTTAGCATTAAGAATCTGTCTAAAACCTTTAAAGGAATTCTCCACAACACAGGCCATTTTAAGAAGGTTCTCACAGCACATTCACATGAAACAAATACAAGGAATTAAATCAGCAATTGGCAAAGTTGGCAACTGCATCAATCTACATAGTAATGCAATCAGCAAGAATATCACATGGCTATTTTGAATGAGGCCAAAAATAGCTCAGACAAGCTGAGCCTTTTTTGCAAGGACTCAAATCTAATGATGCTTCATTTTAAATTTAAATGTAAGCTTAGATTATGTTATTTATGAAGTTTCAGTATTTCCATTATGCTAGAGACTTTCCAACATTTTGACATTTTTCTGCATTCTGTGTGCTTGTGAAATTGTCTGGAATTGCAAGAGATTCTTGTGCATATTTTGTGATATTTCAAGATGAAATCAGTTATTGGTTCAGAATTATCTACTTCCAACCAGACAGCAGGATCTTAGATAGGAAGATTACAGAACACAATAATAGAATGGCCGTTGGGTCCATAACATCAATAATGAGAAAGTCGTTTGGAGCTATTTAGAAACGCTATCATATGCCGTACATGCAAAGGGCATTCTGAAGAAGGACTGTTTAAATCATTTTTATATTTGCATTTATCCTAGCGATAACACTGCATGTATAAATCTAAACGCAGCATTTTTATTAAGGAATTAGCGTCAAGCATCTTTTGCATAACATAATGATGTTGCTGCCAGTTGCCTGAAGCAGCTAATTTCCGCTCCGCTTTCCCTTGCGTGACCTCCCTCGTAAATCATTATGCTAATGTGTAGTGCCATGCATTTTTTGTCTCGGCTTGAGCATAATTACCCAGACACACACTGATGCTAAGAAGTTTCAAAAGAGGGCACAGTAAGATGGCTGAGGGTTGACAGAGGAAAGGGGTTTGGTCATGAAATTAACCCTGTTGTAGGCAGTCAAAGAACTCTAAAATCACTAAGTAGGCATGGATGTAAGAAACATATCCGTATGAAATAAATATAACGTTATAGTACTAAAAATAGTTTCATCAATAAATAAACTTTACATAAGAGAAAAAAATGCCTGTTGGACATTGCTAAGTGGGTGTCCATCAAGATCATACTACAAGATCATAGTATCTTCAGGTTTCTAGGTGTGACATGGTGTCAATCTATGGGGATTTTTTATCTGTTTTATTGGCCAACTTTATTATCAAATTGCTTAGTAAAGGAATAACAAGAAAAACATAACAATCTCCCAAGCACAGATGTCTTCCTTGACTTGAAATGGCATTTAGATGAATATGTGCTGTGTGTTTTCCTCTCAGTAACTGAAAAAAAAACAATTACTGTGAGAAAGCATCTGATTATAGAAATGTGGGTGTTTGCACCAGCTCTGCAATTAGCACTGCAGTCATGTCACATGTATGTATTTAGCATTTAATTCAATAAGATTGCTAGTATTAAAAAAATATAGTTGTAGAGATGAAGTTGAGGTAAAACAATACTACATAATCCAGGGGCTGGTAACACAAACTGTTTAGACTAGTCTTAAAAGGTTAGTGTGACATATAAGAGAGTTTATGAAGCGTGTGAGTTCAAGTGCAAAGGGAATTTATTCCAGTTCAGGGTCATACAAACAACTTCAGGACCAGCAAAGAGCGTTATAAGAGGCAGAGGCAGAAGAGTAAACGATAACAGATCAAAGGGTCCGTGGGGCAAGGCAAAGGCCGTAATCCAGGAACGGGTAGTCAGCAACAGGTAATCCAAACAGCAAGAAACACAGAGAATGAAACATGGGAAAGAATCACTGGGTTGACGGAAAACACTGACACCATAACAGAAAGACAATGATCCGTGACTAGACAAACAAACAGACTGGTATTTTTACAGGTGGGACTGATTGAATGATGAACAAACTAGAAACAGCTGTGAGGAGAGGTGCATTCTGGGGAATGAAGTCAGGGCATGAAAACAGACACACCCTCTGGGGTGGAACAGGAGGCGGGAACGTCTTCCAGAGTGGATCAGGTGGGAGGAACGTCCACCTGGGCGGAGCGGATGGTGGCAGAGCCCTTCTGGTTCGGCCAGACGATGAAAACGCCCTCATAGACCGAACAGCCTGAATTAGCGCCCTTCTAGGCTGACTATACAGTGATCATGCCCTCCAAGACCAGACAGACAATGAAGGTGCCCTCTTAAATCGAACTGACAGACACTGCACCCTCCGGGACCACACTGACAGTGAATGCGCCCTCCTGCAACCAACAGTCAGTGATAACGCCCTTCTAGACTGACCAGACCATGAATGTGCCCTCTGAGACCAGACAGACACTGAATTGAGCTGAACAGACTGATTTTGCGCCCTTCTGGGTTGAACTCTCTCTGAGACCAAATAGATTGTGGAAGTGGAGTCTCTGAGTCACACACGGATTCTGGCGGCTCGGGCCATGGGGCCTCACAGTCTTCATAATGCTCAGGAGAAAATGAACCCAGATCACTGACCGGGTGTGGTGGATCCGGCCACTCAGGATCGGGATCACAGACTGGGTCTGGCACGGTCCCTCGTACCGTGTAACGGGAATCGTGAAGGCCTTCTGCAGCTTCTCAGGCTGCGTGATGTGGATTGCCTGGACCTGACACAACCCCTCGTATCGTGCTAACAGGCTTGTACCCGTTTCTGACAGGCTTGACACCCCGAGGGCCCTCTGCAGCTTCTTAGGCTGCATAAGCGGTACTGCCTGGGTAACACTCCTCGTGCCGTTGAGCAGAATTGACACCCGCTGCGGGCGGATCAAGAACTGCTGGGATGACTGGCCGCTCTCCTAGCAGTAGTCCTGCGCTCAATTGCACGTCACTCAGCCCCTCTCGCTGGGTGATGACGTGAACGTCCTCTAGGGGTGAAATGAGGATCACCAAAAATGGCAGACAGCTCTCCTAGCTGCAGCCCTGTACCGGTGCCCTCTGTGGGCGACTCGAGAACCACAGACATGGCAGACAACTCCCCTAGCTGTCTTACTATGGTTGTCAGAGCATCACTCAGCCCTTCTGGTTCGGCCAGACGATGAAAACGCCCTCATAGACCGAACAGCCTGAATTAGCGCCCTTCTAGGCTGACTATACAGTGATCATGCCCTCCAAGACCAGACAGACAATGAAGGTGCCCTCTTAAATCGAACTGACAGACACTGCACCCTCCGGGACCACACTGACAGTGAATGCGCCCTCCTGCAACCAACAGTCAGTGATAACGCCCTTCTAGACTGACCAGACCATGAATGCGCCCTCTGAGACCAGACAGACACTCAATTGAGCTGGAGGGCCCTGTACCGGTGCCCTCTGTGGGCGACTCGAGAACCACAGACATGGCAGACAACTCCCCTAGCTGTCTTACGATGGTTGTCAGAGCATCACTCAGCCCCTCGTGCTGAGTGATGGGAACAGCATCCTCTCTTTGCTGGCTAGGAACCAAAGAGGACGAAGACAGCTCTCCCGGATGTTTAACTGGCACTGACGAGGTTAATTTTAGTTCCTCTAGCTGTATCATAGAGCCAGACTGCACACAACACAGCTCCTCTTGCTG
Source organism: Enteromius afrohamiltoni (assembly GCA_034779775.1). Taxonomy (NCBI): domain Eukaryota; kingdom Metazoa; phylum Chordata; class Actinopteri; order Cypriniformes; family Cyprinidae; genus Enteromius; species Enteromius afrohamiltoni. The sequence continues at coordinate 1,155,728 of JAUYWG010000045.1, forward strand.
CGCTGTGGTGTAGGAGCCCATCGCTAGCGGCTCCCCTGGCAGTGACACAGGTATGAATGAAACCCTATATTCCTTGCAAGTGTGGAGTGGTGGCAGAGGGTCCATAACGTGCGGATTAAAAACTGTGTGAGTTTCGCACGGTGTTCCAGGCCATAAAAACGAAACAGAAACCGAAGCACACGGTTCGGCGCACCGAGTTCAGAGCTGAATGCCATCTCACAGTGGGGCTGGCAGTACTGTCAATAGCGTGCCCTAAGGAAACTTCCTGCTGAACTCATGTGTGACGGATCATTCTGTGACATATAAGAGAGTTTGTGAAGCGTGTGAGTTCAAGTGCAAAGGGAATTTATTCCAGCTCAGGGTCATACAAACAACGTCAGGACCGGCAAACAGCGTTATAAGAGGCTGAGGCAGAAGAGTAAATGATAAACAGAGCAAAGGGTCGAAATACCAGGGTAAACAGAGTCCGTGGGGTGAGGCAAAGGCAGTAATCCAGGAACGGGTAGAAGTCAGCAACAGGTAATCCAAACAGCAAGAAACACAGAGAATGAAACACAGGAAAAAAACACAGGGTTGACGGAAAACACTGACACCATAACAGAAAGACAATGATCCGTGACTAGACAAACAATCAGACTGGTATTTATACAGGTGGGACTGATTGAATGATGAACAAAAGGGTATCCGAAAAACACAGGCAAGAATCTAAACACAGGAAAACAGACTATAAACCAGGCTTGACTACACTTGACAGCATACAATAAGTGACGAGATGGCGCTGGTGAAAATGGCTGTGGTCGCTCAGTGTCCTCTTCAACTTTGCGTTTTTCTTATGTTTGCTGTGTTATTTTTTAGGTTTTTTTGCAACCTGCAATGCTGTAATCTCCTATGACAGACAACTCTCCTTGACATTCGGCAAAATTCGCAATCTGGACCTACACAGACCGACTTTTTAGTGAACGGAGGTGACTTACTTTGGCTACCCAGGCAGAAGAAATGCCGGAAAAGGGGAAAAAGAGCCGGGATCCTGGTCAGGCTGAGGAACAGACAACACCTTCCCAGCATTCTTCTAGCGAATGTCCAGTCTTTGGAAAACAAGCTGGATGAACCAAGAGCCAGGATAACCTTTCATAGGGACATTAAAAACTGCAACATCTTTGTTTTTACAGATACATAGTTGGTCCCTTCCATCCCTGACTCGGCCATTGTCCCTGAGAAACTCTCCATTCAACACTGGGGTAGAACAATAGACTCGTGTAAATACAAGGGAGGTGGAGTGTGTGTTTTTTCAATTTTAATAAAGCCAACATGAAGAAAGTTTTGCCAAAGTTTTTGGTACTGTCATTCTTCTCAGTGCTGCTTCAAGATGAACGCACCTTACTTTATGTTGTTCATTTCCTATTTCCTACCATGTTATCAATCACATGACAGACAAACCCAAAGTCACTTAAAGACATGCACATAATGAAAAAGTTTAGAGGTATATAACGGTTAAAGGAATAGTTCACCCAAAAATGAACATTTTGGCATATTTTACTCACCCCAAAGCCATCCTAGATATATATTGCATTCTCCTTTCAGAGGAACACAGTTTTTTAAAAATGTATCCTGGCTCTTCCATGCTTGGTAATGCTGGTGGATGGTGACCATTATTAGTATGCGCTGAGAGTGTGTCTTCTTCTTCTATGGATTTACTGCCGGGTCACATAACATCTTTTGGGTGCATAACGACACCTCCTGTGCTGGAGTGTGAAGGTTTTTCAATAGGTCTGAAAGTGCATCTTAGCTGACCCCTGCATATGCCGCTTACGTCATATGTCAAGTCTGAGGTCTGCCAAGATGCATTCTCAGGGACACCCATACAGTCATTGCCAGATGCCAGTTATTTAGGTAGAAAGAAGAAAGAAAGTCAAATACATCTAATAGTAGTCAAGATGGCGCCGCAGATGGCAGCCTCTCTGTTCAGCTCTCAAGTGTATGTATTGTTTTTCTTAGTTCTTCCTGTTATTTTTTTTCTCAAACAGCATCAGTTTTACCAGGGATGAACTGTTGATCATTCGACAGATCACTCCACAAAATCTTTGTGATTATTTAGACATTCTGCTGAACATTGTAGCTAGCATGGCAGTGGTGCTGTTCAAGTGATGCAGGACATGCAAATGGGGTAAGAGAGCAGGCACGCGCATGAAACTCAGACAAAGTGGAATTCGAACGTCAATGCCTGGCAAATCTCCGCTCTTTTCCCAACAAAACAAACAAACTTCTTCTGCTCGCCCGGATCAACAAGTATTGTATCAATGTGTCCATGGTCGTCAATGTAACTCCTAATTATAACTTTAGACAGAGGAAAAACTCAGATTGTCTGTCAAAAGTCTTTACACATTTTTGCCTGATTTTCTGTTCTACCTGGCAGGGACTGTGCATTTTTTTTCCTTTCTATTTTACTAGCATTATTGGTAATCTAATGCTCTTCTTTTGCCCATTTCTGCATGAACAGTCCAACTACGTTTGTGTTCACTATGATCAATTATGTTTGTTATAGCAAGATAGTTAAGTAGAGTAGAATTAATTAAGAGTTACACTTAAGTAGAACACACTGTAAAAGTGTAAGACAGATTATGTGCTTAAATATTTCTGGCATACAGCCATTTAACTGGACCACTGTTTTGGTAAAGCTACATACCTTAATCCCATACGTGTCATATGTCTTTCTATTTTTTTGTTTGTTTTGTAAATTTCTATGTGTGTGAGTATGTTTGTTTTGCTATAGGTGTGAGGACCAAATGTCCCCACAAAGATAGTAAAACCAGAAATTTTTGACTATGAGAGGACATTTGGTCGGTCCTCAAAAGGTACATAAATAATTAAAAATGCTAAATAAGGTTTATTTGCTTTAAATGTACAAAATGCGCACCTCAACCTCAGCGCACCGTAGAGGAAACGTGTAACGTGTTGCTCTCTACCAACTGTATGTCCACAGAGAGAGGCGTGGTAGGCCGATACTGCTGCCACCTAAACACTTAGGGTGGAGTGGGTGACCCCAGTGGAGAATCTAGCCTGCAGGAACTCCAGTACTGTACCAACCGGGCAGTTAACTGGATCCTGCTGGCATTCTCTACAGCAGGAAGTGAAAAGTTTCCACTTCAGGGCATACAGTTTCCTCATAGATGGGGCTCTGGATTGGAGGATGGTCTCAACAAGCTCGATTGAGAGATCAACCCGGCCAGAATGGCGCTACAAGTAGTAGACTGATCGCATCCTGACGCACTCTCTCCATAACTCCTGGGAGCAGAGCAATCGGGGGAAAGGCATACAGACAAAGCCATGTCCTTTGTCTGTACCAGACCACGTCTGTACCATCGCATCCAGCCCCAGAGGAGCTGGATGAGCTAGAGAGTACCAGAGGGGACATTGCGCGTTCTCTCGAGATGCAAAGAGGTCTAACTGATGCTGGTAAAAAACTCTCCAGATCTCCATTCCCCAGGCCTCGGCCCCTTGTCTCGATAGGAAGTCTGCTCTCACGTATAGATGCCCGAGAATATAGATGGCTGTCCTGGGCTGGGATGGATGTAAACACGGCCAGATGTTGGGCTGAATATGAGGTCAATGCTCGCTGGAGATGCCCATGCCCTGTAAGGGTTAATGGGGTGATCTCCTGAGGTCACTGAAGGCAGACGGGCACCGTGAACTGCAGTGTACACCGCTGCCTTCCTTGGAGGGCTGCCCTCTGAAGTCCTGAAGCATCAGGACTTCTTATGCGGTACCCTCTTAGTCTGAAGCACAAAGCTAATGCTGGTCGCATTCCATGTGATTTTACACTTCCTGGCCAATGATGTTACTCGCCTATGACGTCTCACCATTTCATTTATCTGATTACACACATGATTCAGAGCCGTCATGCTGAAGGCATTCCCCATAGCGTCTTGTTTGATGTGGCTCGAGTTCCTGAGGAGGAAAATGTGTGTGTGTAGAATCATTACTCATAAAAATCATGCTACAGTTCTGCTGTTTATGTCTGCAAAAAACAGTTCTGCTTATGTCTGAAACAAAACTATCTATGGTAGTTTCTATCCATATTCTCTCAGATTTTTATTAATTGTGTGGTCTTCTTTGTGGACTGAGGGAAATATCTGTAGATTAAACTATTTTGTAATCCAGCCCTATTAAAATGTGTCTCAATCTTTAAATTAAAAACAACAATCTGAGAAGTTCGTAAGTCCACAACTCTCTGTAAGACATCTTTTATTGCTTGGTCTCTGTACTTGCATGACTAGAAATAGGCAAGGCAAGGCAAGTTTATTTATATAGCACATTTCATACACAGTGGTAATTCAAGGTGCTTTACATAAAAGGAGTAGAAAATAAATAAAAATAAATAAAACAATAAGTAGAACAAACATAAAAACAATGATCATGGAAAAAAATTTATTCAAAGAAATGTAAGATTATTTAAAAATTGATTAAGTTGAAATTACTGAATAAGAATAAAAAAAAAAAACAGAAAGCAATCGGTTCGGACGAAGCACAGTGCTCATTCAGTAAATGCACAGCTAAACAGATGAGTTTTGAGTCTAGTTTTTATAGTATCTACTGTTTTAGAACATTTGATCTCTTCTGGAAGCTGGTTCCAACTCTGGGCAGCATAATAGCTAAAAGTGGATTCCCCTTGTTTTGTGTGAACCCTTGGTATTTCTAACTGATTTGAGTGGTCCGCTAGGTTTATATTCAGTGAGCATATCTGCAATGTATTTTGGTCCTAGGCCACTGAGTTATTTATAAACAAGTAAAAATAATTTTAAATCAATTGTATGTATATCTGGAAGCCAGTGTAGGGACCTGAGGACTGGTGTGATATGCTCAGATTTTCTAGTTCTAGTCAGAATCCTGGCAGCAGCGTTCTGGACAAGCTGCAGCTGTCTTTTTTGGGAAGGCCAGTGAGGAGACTGTTACAATAATCCACCCTGCTTGTGATAAAGGCGTGAACAAGTTTCTCCAAGTCTTGACTGGAAACAAAACATCTAATTCTTGCAGTGTTTTTGAGATGATAGTATGCTGATTTAGTTACTAAGATCTGACTCCAGAATCACACCAAGATTCCTGACTTGGTTTTTTGGGGTTTGACCCCTAAGAGTCAAGATATGCATTTTACCTTAAGAACTTCCTCTTTGCTTCCGAAAGCAAATAAATAAAAAGTAATTGTGGTTGAATCTGTGTGACCTCTGCATAACTCGATGATGTGCTAATCAGCTTTCTGATATTAATGATCTTCTCTGAAAAGAAGCAGGCAAAGTCATTGCATTTGCTGTCAGAGAGTATTTCACTGGGAATCTGAGTTGGGGGGGGGGGGGGGGGGGGTATTAATCTCTCAACGGTCGCAAAAATAGTGCAAGGGTTGCTTAGGTTGCGGTTTATAAGGTTTGAGA
>JAUYWG010000045.1:1178905-1197605 GCA_034779775.1 Enteromius afrohamiltoni
ATACACACACACACACACACACACACACTTCTGCAAAAAAAAAAATATATAGATTTATTTATTTATTTATTTTTTAATTTATTTAAATATTATTATTTACATATATAATCATTTTATTGTTTAATTGTTAATCAACTGCCTTGCAGACCTTTTCTAAGATTTTTAAGCATATTATTTTGGAGCAAAAAAAATATTATGACGTTTCCAGACAGATTTTGAGAGATTCACCCTGTGATACACGAGAAATGTGTTTGTGTGTGTGTGCGCGTGTACAAATGTCATCAATACAAATGTGAGTGCTCATATCTTCTATGACAGCCAGTGGAGGGGTTTTGGGATGCTGGTGATAATTTTAGATTCCTCAGAAAAGCTCAGAGCTGTCTTGAGACAGAGTCAAACAGACAGGCTTGAATGGAAGAGGAATGTGCTAAAGCTAATGACCTCACGTCTTGGCATCCTGACCACACAGACCAAATACAGCATCCAGTACTCCAGCGCTCATTCTTGCAGCGCAAATGCTCACATTCACCAAACAGTCATGCATGTTTCCTCTGCTGGCCCTGAGCACATCGCCTGCCTGCTCAGGGGCTTTGAGTCACTCTGTCGTCTCATTATTATAATGCTCCATGGCCACGAACGGTAAAAACCACTCCAAACATAATTAGCCCTGTTTATCACGCAGAAGGTCAACTAACATCTCAAGAACAGGACACACAGTCTCTGCCAATTAAAAACAGGGCCAGTTTAGCCATAGTGCATCCTTAAAACACACTAGTTAGGTCGGCACATTTAAGAAAAGACAGTTCAGTCACTTGGTCATTTTCACAGTGCCACATCAGTGAGATACGATTATTTGCTTATTGTGTGTTCAGTCGAATGAAATTCATGTAGAAAAATCTTTGCTTGTCAAAATACATAATGACAGCTCCATATTGCCCTTAAATCTGCCTTGCAGTTTGAATTGAATTGAAATTTCTGTACATTGCACAGACAGGGCAAACAAAGTCAAATGATGTGCAGTCACAAAAACTGAAGGAGATTCTTCAGTTAATAGATGTTTACAGTAATAAATAAATAAATAAATAAATAATAAAACTTACATTTTTAAAAATCTGACACTGTGAAATTTCACATGTTGATTTTTTTTTTTTTTGATATGCATTTATTTGTCTTATCTTACAGTAGGGTTTAATGTCACATCTTATATTGTTAAATTAATGTTTATGCACCATTTGTTTTATTTTTTATTTTCTTATTAGGGGCATATTGATGGAGGAACTCTAGTCAAATAGAGCAGCATATGAGAGAGACGTAGGGGTAAAGAAACGCAGCAACCTTCATAAAGCTGTGCCCCAAACCCCTCTGAACCCCTCCAGACCCTAGTGTGCTGAAGATGAAGGTCAAGGCATCTACATTCCCTGCTTACATTTGAAAGACTGATTGATTCAGAGAGGAGCATCAAATCCACAATTAAATCTGATTTCACTCTCAGTGTAATGCATTAAAAGTAATCTATTAAAGGTCAATAACGCAGAAATACGAGTGTGTTGGTTCTCTGCTTTGATGCAGACTTCTCAACATGGCAGAATATAATCACAGCGGAGGGAAAGCAATCACACATTCTGGAGGAGATTGACTATTCATTTTTCGAAACTCATTTTCTCATGTGTCTGAATGACTTTGGGAATACATTTTCTCCCTCAGCCAACAAATATAGATTGTCAGGCCTATTTTCATCAGAGGCGAAGAAAAGGTTTTTGGCAAGGTGTACTTTCCAGTTGATTTTCACATTCATTCAGATCTATTTCTTCATTTGCGACGTGTCCCTGGGTAAATGTGTCTCGCTGTTCATTACATGTAAATAGATTTCTACAGAGGAATCAATACTGGCCTGATGAAGCGGCCCTCGCTCCTTCTCTCACTCTTTCTCTCACACACAGAGAATTATTATGATTATACACGGAAGGTGGCTTCAAATTGTGAAATTAACAATTTGAAGCAAAACTAAATTGTTTGTTTGTTTTTTTTCTATCTCTCTCTATATAGTTTTTAATCTTTAAATGTCTGTAGTTTCCTGTAAGGGGTAGGTTTAGGTGTAGGGTCAGTGTAGGACAATACCACATACAGTCTGTACAGTACAAACACCATTACACCTATGAAGAGAGAGAGACACCCCAGAACACATGGACACACTACATGTGTGTGTGTCTAAATACAAATAATATACAGCTAAACAGAATGCAGTACTGCAGTAATAAAATGAATGGATCTATACGCTATTATTACAGTGTAATATTACATTACTATATTTTGATATAATGCATTAGTTTGTGATGTTCACTCACTTTTTGTGATCCTACAACCATCCTGTATATAATTATTTGTTAAAAAATCGATTTTAGATTTTTAGTTATGAGTTTATGTATGAATATTGGCCATGTTTCATGATCTCTGATACGTCGATGCTTTGTTTTACCATCTGTATTAATGTGGTGCACTAGTTTTTCTTGGAAACTGACCCTGCTCCTGATGTTTTGAAGTTGCTTTGGATGGCTAAATGTAGATCTTGAGAGCCTTTCATTACTGATGTTGATGCTTGATGATGGCAATTCAAACGTCCTGATAATTCAAGGGCAATCAGTCACAAATCTTTTGCCCCTCTTTACTTGATGCCCCACACTTGCTGAACTATACATAATATACATATTATACATAGCACACACGCATTTCTACATCCACTATCAGACCTATAGTACTTTGTTTCAGGAATGAACACACCATTTTACTTGTAAAATATCAAATTATTTCTATGAATAACGCTTGTTATGCGTCGTACCCAATCACGTGCTGGAGCCTGAGTCTTGGAGGGCTTGTGAGGAAGCTCTGATAGTAGCGTGTAAGTAGGAGAGGGAGAGAGACAGGAGGACATTGTGTGGAGCCTGTGGGGATGAGACGCATTATGTAAGCTCAGCTTCTGCTCACATGCCAGCCAATGTGACTCCCAAATCTCTGCAGAAAACAGCGAGGAGAAAGTGGGACGGAGGTGAAACGAGGGAGGAGCCGAGCATGTGATGCTGCAGGGACAAACACACACAAGTTGTGCTTTAGCTGTGCTGATGTGGTCATGGCCAGAGTTATGATGTCCCCATGAAGCCCCAGCATCCTCAGCTCGTTGATGTTTCAGACGTTTTGCATTGTGTGCTCTTTCACATGCAGTGGACTGGGAACGAGAAGCCGTTGAGCTACAAAAACACAAAAGGCATTATTTATGAAACAAAAGCAGAGTGAATTTCTGTGGAAGCCTTTCTCGCAGCATTATTTCACACACTGTGGCACTGAGTTGTTTTTACAAGCTATTTAGTCCCGAGGATTTCTGTACAGTAACGTGGGGTGAGTAGTAACCAGCCTGGAGAAAGAGAGCCGTGATATTACTGCTGGAGACGCAGCAGGCTCGGAAGAGCAACGTTTGATTGCACCCGAATGCACAGCTGCTTCTGAATGGCCATCAGTGGAGAGAGATGTCCTCTTGTCTCTTCCAGATGCTCCTGGAAGATGCAGTTACAGCAGGAGATAACCAGAGCACGTTAACCAGCATTTGTAGATCTACTTCACAATAATCCAAAGAGACAGCACAGCTGACTACTCGCCTAGATAAAGATATTCATTATAGACCTCTGTTGTTTTTATACACAGCTACTTATACACATAATGGTTAACATAATCTTAACCCTGCATTTGACAAAAAATAAATAAAACACAAAAAAATGGTTTGTGCTTTGGGATTGAAGGAAAGTGCATTAAGACTTAATGAAAAACATGTGATTTTCTGCAAGAACATTATCATTTTTCCTCTGATTTATTTTTCTTATGGTGAATATTCTAATGTTCTACCATTTTTCCTCAAAGGGAGTTTTTTTCATATTTAGATCATGTTTTGCATACAATTGTGTCCTAAAAATAGTGGTATAAGGGTGTATACACATTTCCACACAAGCTTCACTGGAGCTCTTTACAGGACTGATTTTTCTACTGTACAAACTATCCCCTTACCCCTACATTTGTTTTAAAGGATGCATCCTATATGTTTTCCATTTTGACCTTTTCTATTTTGCAATATTATTTAACATTAATAATAATAATTAGAATTAGTGCAGTCATACCCATGACAATATGTGTATCGCACAGTGAATAAAAAGACAACAAATGTATTATAAGTTTTAATAAATTTTAAACATTGGACTATGAGGTAGTAAATGTATTAATTAGATGAGTTTATTCAGCAACAGCTTTAGTAATATTTTGGCTGGTAATGCAGAGGCACAATGTATCCAGCAGGTGTCACCATTGTCTTGTGTTGTAGAGAGACTGAGCGACTGAGAGGTCTACAGCATTGACTGTATTAAGGAATTGTTTACTGTAATCAAACATGAACCCCCAGTCTCACAGACAAGGCTTAAGCTAGTCCCAGACTAAACTGCATGTTTGAGCTGTCTCAGGTGAAAATATCTTGCTCTGACGTATCTTAAAACATGTCAGTGTGTTAAGATGCACACCTGGAATATTTTCTTATAAGGCATTTTTATGAAAGTTGCTTAAATATCTTAATTTAACTAATGCCTAGTCTTGGCTTAAGCTAAGCCCCGTTTGTGAAACCGGGCCGAAATTTCTTGCATGTGATTTTCATTTTTGGAGTAACACAACAGATTTTTTTTGTAGTATGTCCAAGTGGCTATTTTCCATTTCATGAAAGTGTATGGGGATGAAAGCTGATGAACCTCGAAAATGGCAAAAAGCCTCTTATATTAGCCCAAATGAAAGTATATTCCCAGGCTTCTGTAGTCAAAATTTTTTTGTGAAGAATTGACCTTTTTTTGTCTTTTAACAGACATTTTGGCCATTGTTTTAGCTCTCAAATCTCATTTGTACTTGCATATATATTGCATATATTGCAAATATGGCACACCAGAGCATGTTTGTATGATTTGACATCAGTCCTCAGCAAGATGAAAAAAACAAATGAGGTTTGAAGTTCAAACTGGCAGAGCGTGCTTGGATGAGCTAACATGAGGTTGAGTAAATAATAGCACAATTTGTATTTTTGGGTGAAGTGCCTTTAAAATAAATTTTACTTACATTATAATTAGATTATAATAGTTTGATACAAGTGTGTGGCACCTGTGGTAAAAAAAATCACTTGTGGTTTTGTGTGATTATGGTTGCCAAGCAACAATGTCACTTGGTGCATTAATATAAAATTCAGATGATGTCTGTTGTGTTCAAAAGTGTGCATTTATTTGGCAGGGATCTCAATTATTTTTTTAGGTTAAAGGGAAGAATTCTGTACATTTGCTGGAATACAACACTAAAATAGCCATATGCAACCTCCTTATTCTTGCAAACAGAATCCTCAGTGAAACGTTCTGAGAATATCGTGCTCCTTTCGGTCCATTCATTCACTGAATGAATCTTATTCTCTCTTATTCTCAATATGCTGCAGTTCATGAATGGCAGACAGAACGGCCGCCCTCAGAAGGAGACAGGAGGAAAGAATAGCACATTTGTCATGTGCTGGCACTTTGCATGAATAGGGTACAAAACACAGGGTGAGTTTGCCATTTCTAAGGCTGAAATCACATAGAAAAAGCAGTTTAAACTGTGTTATTGTGTGATTTCCAATGACAGAAGCATTAAAATCCAGCATATGCTGTTTAGGCGTTTGTTGAAGTATGGCTGCTGGTTTAAACTGGTTTAAGCTGGTCCTGATCAGAAGCTAGCCTAGAATCAGCACATGACCAGAACCAGAGGGCATAAAATACACAGTTTTACCAGTCTCATGTTAATTTTGAGGACGTATGGTACTGCATCCTTCATATACTTAAAAAGTCTTTAGTTTTATCATAATTATATAAAAAAGGCTGATCTCCAAGAGGCGTGCCATGTGGGCGGGGCTAAAGAGTGGTGAGCGACTGATGAAACATTTAATGGCGTTTCACTTACCATCAGTTACCTGCAGTTCCTAATCTTGACTAGGGATGTATACCGAAACTTGGTACATAATTGGTAATGGTGCTTATAAAAGGCAGAAGTATTAATAACCTCTGACATTTACGGTTCTGCTATCGGTACTGCAAAAAAAAATCCTAATTATTCGTTAAAAATATCGTTACCTAGCATATTTTAACCATTATCTAATTTGCCTGCACTTGTTATTCCGTTATGTTCCGCAGTACACAGAGCTCGCGCACGCACAACACCAAAGCTCGTGCTTTATAGAGTGACGATGTCAGAGAGAACCGTAAGATCTAAAACAGGGGTTCTCAACTGGTTTGGCCTTGAGACCCACTAAATATATATAAATATATATATATATAGTTCGAAAATAAAAACAAAACAAATTTATGCGTGCAACGAACACGGCATAACTTGTGGCAGGACAGGATAGTTCACTTTTCTGATGTGAGAGATTTTTTATTTCATAACTAGTTGCGAAAATAACGATAGAATAATGTCACTGACAATAAGCCTGTCAACATCTCATCTGATCTCAGACACTGAATCGAGACAGCTTGTTTTTCTTATTAAACTTCATTTGACAGAAAAACGACTTTCATGCACGTCTTTAAGACAAAAAATCTCCCATAAGAAAACATTTATAATTACTTATGCTAGCAGTCTTCCACAATGACGACATTGTAATGATTCGCGGGAGTCGTGTGGATTCATATGCAACTAAGTTTAATAACAATCGTAGTCAGGCAGGCGAGGGTAGATACACAGTAACAGGTAGTACAGGGAACAGGCAAAACTCAGAGTCGAAAACAGGCAAAAAGTCCAGGGCAGGCGGCAAAAGACGGAAACCAAAACACAAGCAGTAAATCAAACACGGGTAGACAATAAATGATGCAAGAAGAACCCTCAGAGACGATGGCCGAGGCAAATCGAAACTTCGCGTCTTAACATGGCTAGAGTCACTGTATTTATACTGAAAATAGCCCCGGAACCGAAAACGCTGAGAACTAGGTGCGTGGGGCAAAAGGGTCAGAGTGAAAGCATTAGTATTCCGGCGAGGGATCCCGCTGCCGTTCGCTGGAGAGGACCACAGAGGCGTGGCTCGTGACAGACATAAACATCACATAAGGTGTCTATAAATTATTTTGTTCTAATAATTTACAGTTTTTTGAAAATGCCCAAACAAAACCCATTGGCTTAAGAAAGTTCTCAGTTGCCTGACTTAATTTAGCTAATTGTGCAGTCTGTTGTCAATACCTTAAACCATTTCACATGGTAAAACACAATATGCAGATCTTACTTATACTTCTCAGCAAAACTGCACACGTCATCCATACTGGTAAACACAAGTAGTACCGCTCAAATACATTTAGAGAAAACATGTCATTGATTGAACACAACCATTTAAAATTGATGTCACTTCTTTCAAATTACGTAACACCAATATAAGCCAGTTCAGAGAGAAAAAAGGTTGTTGAAGGTAGAAAGGAGAAAGTCTGAGCATGGATAGAAGAAACAATGTGAGAGGACGAGTGCGTATGCAAGGTGGGCAATGAGGAGGAGGAGAAGGATGACAAGAAAGAGGAAGAGGATGAGGAAGACAAAGAGTGGAAATATCTGATGAAATTCTAGCAACAGTCACAGACCATGTTCTTTTCCATGGACTGACAATGAGGGAAGCAGGAGTGCAGCCCAATTTGAATTTTCTGTGTCCACCATAGTAAGGACATTCACAACAGGTACATTATACTACTCTATTATAATTGCAAATTTACTGTACTACACTATATTTCAATAGACATTTGTTCATCACTGTATGTACAGTACTGCATGAATATTTGTTGTAACTGCATATCTACTTTTTGTAGAATTGCGAGGCTGCCACATGGAAGGACAGCTTTATTCAATCAAGAGTTATATATAGTGGGCATGGTACTTCAGGATAATCTAATATGACTCAGAGAAATCCAGGAACGAATGATACAAGACAACACACACTTCCAGGGAATCTACAGTGTGAGCATTTCCACAATTGGCCGTGTCCTCCATCATAACAGGATGCGAATGAAACAAGTATACAAAGTACCCTTTGAGCACAACTCACCAGGGGTGAAAGAACTGCGAGCTCAGTATGTGTACATTCAGAAACATTAACTGTAATCCAGATTTTCTACAGTACAAACATATACTATGTGAATGACATTACTCTTCAGTACAAGTGTATGTTTTGCAAATAACAAAGTTTCGGGAGGAGTGTTGGACGAATGACGCACGGTTAGCATCGCATCTAAACAATTACATTATTATCAAACGCCCAATCAAACCCGTTTCGTCCACTATAAATAATGCAGTTTCCCCAACTTCCACATCTCACTTTTGTGCATCCCTCCTCCACCCATTCTCCTCCTCAGGGGGGGCAGACGGTGATCGAGCCATATGCCGAACCCTCGCCTTTGCTAGGGTTCAAACTTCTAGGGTTCGGAGCTCCCTGGACAGCACGCCAAATTTGCTAAAATTAATTATCTTAATGAGGAAGCACGAACACGTGAAACAATGTATGTGAATCATAAGTGCATAAAGAAGACTTTGTACACGACAGTATAGAACTGTCTCTGTTTTACTTCTAAATGCAGTATATTGTATTTCTACACCGACAGTATTTGACTTGGAATTCTTGGACAGTTGGACATTCTTGAAAAGTGTATGATAGACAACCCTACCCCAGAGTAAATCTGCTGCAAGTCATCGATTTAGCTTGTGGTGATATAGGTAAGGAATCATGTCAGGGCTGGATATGGCACACAAGAGGCTTCTTACCCCATCGTCTCAGGAGGGACAATATTGCTTGTGATGTTGCATTCCCATCTCGCTTTTTTTTTTTTTTTTTTCACTCCCGGCAGGAGTGAGAGGAATATCTATCTGGGGAGATTCCAAATTTTGAGAGGATTATTTTGAGGAGTTTGGTGTGAAGGATGGATGGGTTGAAGAGGGGGTTAGAAGTAAATTTGGAGACTCTTAGGAAACCAAAAAAATGCTAGGGTGAATATAGCGTCTAGGGTGCGATCAATGAGAGAGTTGCAGTAGCCTTGGCGGAGGGTGGAGATGCAGCGAGTTAAGATCTCCATAGTTTTAGGAAGCCTCTGGTCGGGGCGGGAAGGGTTTTCTCTTTGGAAACCTTTGATAATGAGGCTGGTTTGGGCATTGGAGATAGAAACAGAGCCACGTAATAATTTGTGGAAGAATTGAATGAAGGAGGTGATAGATAGTAGGGAAAAATCTGGGAAGGGGAGGTTGTAGCAAGTGTGGAAAGTTTTGAAAACTTTCCAGGCTGTGAGATAGGACTGTAGGGTTTTGGGGGCGACTGTTTAGATTATAGCATTGAGAGAATGATCGTAAAGTGGTCTTAATTGGTGATTTAGGGGAATATCAGTTGCGAAAAGGGAGGCACTGGGGTTGGTAGGGAGTCGGCATCTGGTGCCAGCATCCTGAATTTCTGTAACAGAAAGCGAGAGAGGGAGTCAGCAATGGTATTGTCTTTTTCCCGGAATTATGCTTAGCAGTAATGACAAATTGATTGATGGCATAAATCCAGACAAGGAGTCTGAGCAAGGGCATGATGGCTGGGGAGTGGGAGCTGCGTTTGTTTATGCAGTGGACTGTCGCTTCATTGTCGCAATGAACTAGAATGCAAGAAGCAGTCCATTCTTTGCCCCAGAGGGCAGCGGCGACGACTATGGGTTATAGTTCGTACAGAGCTGTTGAAACTTGGTGGGGCGGGACTTTCTTGATTAGAGTATCCACGGTGTCGGGTTCGATGGTGGCGGATTGGAGGTTGGGGCAAATATGGGACTGGGTGCAGGAAACACCGGGATGGAATCCTTGTGACAGGCCATGGGGAAGTTATAGAAATGCCGTGCTGGCGTCATGGATACGCGGCTTGCGTATGACTTTATTTGGTGGCGCCGGGCATTTCCTCGCTACCTTGCGATTGGGAGATGGCAAAGCTTAAACAAAAATGTGAAATTATGGGTTGCCCAAAACATTGATTGAACTTGTTATTTAAGGAAAAAAAAACAATGGATATGGGAAGCAAACCCGCGTCGCCTATGTGTGCTGATGCTTTATTCAAACCGCTTGACCACAATTCAATGCATAAATTAGCACTCAAACTTTACTTGACTTGATCAAACTTGAGCCCAAAAAAAGAAAAAAAAAAGACAATTGGTTACTAATGTTCGGGTGCTAGACTAGTATCTACTTGTCACAGATTTTTGACAATTATCCCGGATAGCTCAACCACACAATACCACCGTTACAAAGGAAAAGACAAAAAGATCCACTCTGGGTCTCAAAATCCTTGCCCAACGTAAATGTAATTCTCTTCGAATTAATACAGCCTCTTCATCTATGGGATCCTCCAAAAAATACAAGCCATTCTCGTAACTTTCTTCTCTGTTTGTGTCCGAAATGTGGGCACTGAATGACTAAGGCTACGGTAAGAAATACCGCTGCGTCTTTAAAAAAGGGGAGGAGACTGACAGAAACTCAGTTTAGAGAATAAAACCTGCTCCCGACCAGGTTAGGTTCACAGACAAACCTGCCTTTTTGAGTTTCTCTTATCTCAGGGTTAACAAACTCTGAGTTTTTACTCAACCTCATTTCTGAAACAGGCCCCAGGACCATGATGACATGCTGTACATAAAACAAACAACGTTCCAATGAAATAAAAAAAATCACAATAAATAGAAACAGGTTTGACAGGAACTGCAGAATGATCTTGAATTTAGTTTTAATCCAAATATTATTCTTTGGCTGAAAGTGACTAAAATTGCACACTGGAAAAAAAAAAAAGGTAGCAAAAGCACATTTTAGCATGCCGGTGTATCCTAATTTTCTGCATTTTCAATAACAACTAAATTATGCAGTTCACCAAAATAACTACAAAACATTTTATATACATAAACATAAATACATAAACATAGACTGTACATACACTGTTTATGTGATTGTGTTTTTTTTGTTGTTGTTTTTTCATATGAATAACCCCTAAATGTTGGATTGACTAATGTAGTTAATGCTCAGGCTCAAAATATGAAAATATGTCCTCACAATGCTGTTGAAAGGATCCAAACACTGTCACTTCGTGGATGACACAATTTTACACAAAAGAGAGGCAAAAAAAGACACATGAATATGTCCAGGATTTTCCGGGTGATCATGCAGTCATAGAGAAAACACTGAGCAGTGAAAAGAGCAGACAGAAGACTGATCGGACTGAACCAAGCTGTGTGGAGTCAAGGTCATTTGGAAAAACACAAAAATGTAAATTACTTGTCCCCACCACGAAACTGTTAGTTTTATCTTTTTCTTTTGTGTACTCATGACAAATCTGACAAAACATGACCGTGTTTTTACTATCAAACACTAGCCAATGACGACCTTTAATTTCGAACCCTGGCTGCAAGTAAAAAACAAACAGCAGCTCCAATGGTGTCTGAATATCTCTGAATCATCTGTTTTTTGTTGCAAGCTGTGAAAACAGTGCTACGCTTCAACCATCTGCACATTGTCTTAGCAGCAGTGTGTTAGCACGCTCTGCTCTGATTGGCTCGTGTGCAATCGTACCAGCCAATGACAGAATACACATCACTGGATCCAATTTTAATATCAATTTATCACTTAGTGGCCATTTCATAATGAATACAGCAGCGTGAGATCTACAAAGCTCTTCATACTGTGCTTCATTTCCTCTCAACATGTATCGGCTGAGTTCATTCATGAGGAAACTTTATCCTGATCATATGTAATGTCTATGAGAATTTGCAATAAAGCACAACCTCCATGTAACCAGAGTAGACCTCCAAAACATTTATACTGTATGTATGTATCACCAAAGTTGTGCCACAGCTGCGTGCCATACAGCATTGTCCTCTACATCTGTCCCAATTAACCTTTTGATGTATTACACATATTAGAGAAAAACCATAGCTAATTTGCACACGGTTGTTTGACATTTCTGAGTCAAAAGTCCAGTTACACAAACAAATGTTTAGCAGGGGTTGTGTATGTTGGCTTCAATCATCTTACAGTTTTTTTTTTTTTGTTGTTGTTGTTGTTTTTTTAGTTTTGTTTCTTTAATTGCAAAACCAACCAACATCACACAATTAGCCAATTAGTTAATTTTCTGGTCAAAACCATATTTTGTTAAATAGAGTTTTTCTCAATTGCTTACACACAGAAATAAAACTTGTCCCACAATTAGCAAAACCTTACACTCAAGGAGCAAAACACAAGGCTAGATTTGCTCAACTGTAAGCACATTGTCAGCTTCACACTATTTGCAAAACATTACACACTTGTATACATCATACAGTATTTCATGATGTCACTTCCTTGTAATTCCAAAGCACTGACTGTCAAATTACCACCCCTATGAGCAAATCTGTTCAACACAGCCATAACAAACACACGATTGATCAATTGGAGACACATCAATCAGGTTTCGCTAGGACACATTTCTCAATACTTAGGTCACTTAGGTCAAACTTTTTACACAGTGAGCACAACAGAAGTCTATGTGGGCTAAACTGAGAATCAATTATCATTGTTTTGGCACAAAATGCATTCAAAGACTACACCTCTCACATTTCATGAATTCTTTTCTCACAACAACTGCCAAAAATCTTTGTAGGTACAGGACATTTTGCACGTGCCTACATACTGTTTTCAAAACGTATGTTCAAAACAATAACATAATGCGAAACTGAATAAGACAGCAAAATTCAACAGCAAGATTTTATTGCTGTTGAATTTGTATAGATTAGCATTACTATTGTATCTGTATTAGTTGATGGTGTGTATACAAATTCTTATATTTTAGAATTACTTATATAAGTAATATTACTTATAAAAATAAATAAACAACATAAAATATTGAGGAATTCTGCATAATATCTGATTCACTCCAGTAACATATATTGCAGTTATAAACAATATTTATTGCAATTATAAATAGAGATGTGTCCTTGTTTTACACAAGAAAACACTGTGTAATGCTGCATGTTGTTAGGGTTTTTTAGCTCATTGTTTTGTGGGTGACAAAGTGTGGTTTGTCGGCTGTCAACCTTTGCTAGTGTTCTGGAAGAATGAGTTTATTTAAGACCTGAAGTGTTTTGGTAGTTGTAGTGCATTTTGAATGAGAAATGAACTGCTTTGCCGCGCTGAAACTTGGTTAGGAGAATTGTGTGAAGAGTTTTGCAAAAGTGACCTAAGTATTCAGAAATGTATCCTAGCGCCCTAGAAGATGGAACCCTAGGGGGTAGAACCCTAACCAGGGCTGAGCTCGACGTCCAGATTTAATCCTGCTCGCACCCGGAGGAAGACGCCAAATAACAGTGAAGAAGGGGTGGAGGAGGGATGCGTAACGAGATGAAGAAAAGAGGAAGAGGGGGTCTATTTAAGGGGAAGGCTTATGAATTTGATTGACTGAGACTGATTAGGGGATTGGAAACAGTGCTCGCACTGTACACATACAGTTTAGCTTCTGCTGACCGGGCTCCCTAAAGGGAGGAGGGTTGAAGGCCTGCAGTACTACTGGCTGTGGTTTGACCGTAGGGACCTTAGGGCTGTAACCCGCTCGCGGGTACAGGAAGGCTTTGGCCATGCCAGGCGTAAAGTCCAGATGTGAAGGGGCCATGGAGAGGGCCTGAAGGTCACCTACTCCCCTCATAGAACACAACGCTAGCAGAAGTGTGGTCTTTATCGTTAACAAACGATCTGAGATCTCCTCTATGGGCTCAAATGGCTGCCCACAGAGGGCCTCTAACACTACAGCCAGGTCCCAGGTTAGTACCCGGGAGCGTACCGGAGGCCTCAACCTCAGTGCACCGCAGAGGAAACGTATGACCAGGGGATCTCTACCCAGTGTCTGCTCACCAAGCGAGGAGTGGTAGGCCAATAAAGCCACCACGTAAACCTTCAAGGTGGAGTGGGTGACCCCAGTAGAGAATCTACTCTGCAGGAACTCCAGCACTGTACCAACCGGGCAGTTAACTGGATCTTGCTGGTGATCTTGCTGGAAGTTAAAATTTTCCACTTCAAGGCATACAGTTTCCTCGTGGATGGAGCTCCAGACTGGAGGATGGTCTCAACAACCTCGGTTGAGAGACCTGCTGCTAAGAGTTGTGCCCCCTCAGAGGCCACACTCTCAGCCGCCACAACTCGACCTGGCCAGAACAGTGCTACTAGCAGTAGACTGACTGCGTCCCGGCGCACTCTCTTCAGAACTCCTGGGAGCAGAGCAATCGGGGGAAAGGCGTACAGAGGAAGCCTCGGCCACCTCTGTACCATAGCATCCAGCCCCAGTGGAGCTGGATGAACTAGAGAGTACCAAAGGGCACATTCTCTTTGGTCGTGAAGAGGTCCACCTCTGCTCTATAGAATACTCTCCAGATCTGCTCCACCACCTCGGTGTGGAGCATCCATTCCCCGGGCCTCGGACCCTGTCTCGACAGGATGTCTGCTCCTACATTTAAATGCCCTGGAATGTAGATGGCTCTCGATGAGAGGGATCTCTCCCGGGCCCACACAAGGATCCGGTGCACCAGCTTGTACAAGGGGCGTGAACGCAGGCCTCCTTGCTGGTTTATGTAAGCGATGACTGACGTGTTGTCGGTGCGTACTAACACGTGTCTGTCTCTTACGTCCGTGAGAAAATATCTGAGTGCTGGGAACACTGCCAGCATCTCCAGGCAATTTATGTGCCAAGTAAGATGTTCCCACAGACCTCGGGCTGAGCGACCACTCATGATCGCACCCCAACCAGTGAGGGATGCATCCGTCGCTAGTACTAGGTGGCGAATCAGAGCTCCCGCAGGTTACCTCCACATGTCCAAGGCACGTACTGTGCGGCGTGATACTTTGATCATGCAAAGAGGATTTTCCCTCAGGGATTTCTGTTTCTGAGCCACCACTGCAGGGACCTCATGTACAGCAGGCCAATAGGTATCACGTTGGCCCAACAGTTTTTGAAACTGTCTGACAGTACGTGACCGGCCTTCTTTCACACTCGCGACTGCGGTGAGGATTGAAGCTACTCAAGCGGGTGTCATACGAGCCCGCATCGTGGTCGAATCCCACACCACACCTAGATAAGTGGTCCTCTGTGCTGGAGAAAGCACACTTTTCAGTCGTTCAGTCTCAACCCCAACCGTTTCATATGAGCGAGGACGACATCTCGATGTCTGCACACCTCGCTCTTCGATTGGCCCAAAATTAACCAGTCATCGATATAATTCAGTATGCGGATGCCCTGGAGTCTCAGTGGAGCCAGAGCTGCATCCACACACTTTGTAAACGTACAGGGTGAAAGTGCAAGGCCGAAGGGGAGAACCCGATATTGGTACGCTTCGCCCCCGAAAGCGAACCTCAGGAATTCTCTGTGAGAAGGATGGATTGATACGTGGAAATACGCATCCTTTAGATCTAAACGATCAGTCCTCGGACCTGATTTGTAACATGACTTGCTTTATAGTAAGCATTCTGAACTTCAGTTTCATTACTGAGTGGTTCAGAGTCCTGAGATCTAAAATGGGCCTCAGCCCTCCATCCTTCTTTGGAACTATGAAGTACCGGCTGTAGAACCCGCACTCTCTTTTGTGAGGATGGACCACCTCGATGGCCTTCTTCCTCAGAAGAGTTTCTACTTCTTGTTCCATCACCAGAGCCTGCGTTGAATTCACAAGAGTGGGTAGTACCCCCGCAAATTCGCCCGATCGCCCGAACTGAATTCTGTAACCTTTTTCTACAGTACGCAGGACCCACTGAGAAACATTTGGCAGTAGTTTCCACGCTGCTAAATAGTCTACTAAGGGAACCAGTCTCTCAAGGCTGGTCTCTGGTGTTACTGGAGGAACAGGCAGAATGCCGCAACGCTGCCACTTTTCTTTGAGGAGGATCCTCAGATCTTTATGCTGTTTAGTAGGCACCGCAACAAAGCGCTGCCATCCACCCTGATGTTGAGGTGGGGCTCTCGTGGCAACGCTCTGCTTTTGTATCTCCCTGTATGAGGAGCTGGTACTCGCATGGGCCTGCCCCCGCCCGGCAGACCCGTGAGTTGGAGAACGGCGAGGGAGAAACGGCTGAAACACCGCCGCTTGACGCCATGCCTCCTGGTGCCTCTTGATGACAGTATTAACTGATTCGCCGAACAGGACCTGAGGCACAAGCGGGGCGGGGCGTCCTTCAATATTTTCATTCATCCCAGAAATATTGCCATAGCAACCAGACGCTGGGATGAATAACCTCGGTGTGAAGATCAGGAAAGAAGGGAAGGCTCCTTCTTGAAGGTGGTTGCCAAGCACGCAAAAATCTTTCATCCAGTTTGCTTTTCTGCGGCTCGGCTTTTACTTCGGCTGGCCAGTCGGTCTTCAATTTGGCTACAGCCTGAGTAACCACCTCCAAGGGCTCCTCATATTGGGGTGAAGACGAGACCGGAGTCTCCTCTGCGCTTTCCATCTCTTCAGCCTCGGATGAAGAGAGGAGCAGCACCGCGCCGCCCTGATGAGGGGAAGTAGTGGATCGCGCTTCCCTTCTCATCTAGCTAGCAGCCGATCCTGACGCGGAGGACTTGTCCGTCTCTGACTCCTCACAACCAAGATTGGTTTGCGATCCCCACGAACACCGCCTCCGCTCTGCCTCAGCACGAGAGGAACCAGCGCCGCGAGGAACGCTTATGAAGGCTCCCTCATCATTAAAGAGAGCCCTCCGGGAGCGAAGCACACACAGCGGCATGGTCTCACATTGCCTGCAGCTCTTCTTATTTGGCTGAAGAGCTGCATCTGCGTGTGCTGCTCCCATGCAGACAACACAAAGTGTGTGTGTGTCCTCGGGCAGTATATGGCGTTTACATGGAGGCGCACACATATTGTAACCTTGTGAGCTGCTTACACCCCTAAGTCTTTTTTCTTTTTGTTTTGGCATTCTTTTTCTTTTAAAGACAGAGACACTTTGAAACAAACACACACGTATTTCACACAGAGCGCTTCGCTGAATGACACGAAGCTGTTTGCCAGCCGGCATTCCATGTGCTTTTATGCTTCCTGGCCGGTGACATCACAACTGAAGCATGGTACAGCAGCTTTCTCAGGAAAGCCATTTTTTGTTAGACTCGTTACTTTTTTTTCTCTCTGTCTTGGTTGCTAAAATGTTTATTTCTGCAATCGGGGTGGCAAATGAGAGTTTGTCCTTTTCTTATAAAATGCTGTGCATTTAAAAAAAATTTAATACACATTTTCCATATCCATTTTGCTTTTTTAAAAATGTCAAAAACCAAATATGTCCATGTTGTTTATATTCGTGGATAATTATGCATTTTATTATTGTTGTTATTTAAGTAATTACTAATTAGGCCTATATAATTATTATTAATAATAATAATAACAATAATATAATTTAACCGTTTGTCATTTATCTTTATTTCTTTTTAAGTAAAATCTAACTATTTATATATTATATTTTGATGGTGCTATATCAAAATAAAGTAAATTCCAAGGTCCATTTATTCAAAATCACTGCTTTAATCTGATCCGATCTAGACAGATTGGAGATTAATACTAGTAAACACAACGCTAAAATAAAAACCATTACATTTAAATACATTTAAAACGGTGCAGTTCTATGATGCAATAACTTCAGCAGCGTGCAGATGCTTACGTCAGGACTGTGTGACAACAGCACGGACAATCGCTCAGCTCAGAATGTAACCACAGACTAAAATAAAATAATTGGTGAAGCGTAACAGTTCTTTTTCTTTTATTTAGACCCCTTGAGATTTTAATAAGCTGAAATTGAAAAAAATACTCGTACACAGACTGAAACCATTTCACCAAGTTTTGTGTCGAATATAAGTGGATTTTAAACAAATAGAACATATTACTTTTACATATTATCTTCCTTAACGTCGCAGGTATAGATGCACAGAATGTGCTTAAGTAAACGAAACAATTTTAATCTTTCATGTCTTAATCGCTGTGCTACAAAAAAAAATATATAAATAAATAAATCCATAGGCGGAGAGTGAAGGCTAAAAAGAGCCAAATGTTAAACATCGTATACCCGTCTTTTTAGGCAAGAACCAAACATGGTGTCATATAGGCTTAGATTACAAATTTATATTTCTATAAAGTTTCCTTTCCATGGTTATTCAAACTGCGAATTAATTATATATAGAATGTGATATTATCACTAACTTTGTTCCATCACGAGCACTCTCAATAATAATAATAATAAACAATAGAGCTAATGATAATAACATAAATGTAAAAATTATGTTTGACTTCACAATTACGGGTATAACCAACAATTGACGCTTCATCGCTCCAGCCACCGTGTACAGGCGTGTGCAGGAAATGGGCTACAGGTGCCATATTCCCCAGGTCAAGCCACTTTTGAACCAGAAACAGCTGCAGAAGCGCCTGACCTGGGCTAAAGGATGAAAGCAAATTGACCTGATGAAAGCAAATTTTGCATGTCATTCATGAAATCAAAGTGCCAGAGTCTGGAGGAAGACTCGGGAGAGGAAAATGCCAAAATGCCTGAAGTCCAGTGTCAAGTATCCACTGGTAAATGGTTTACTGACCATGGTATTACTGTGCTCAACTCTCCTGACCTGAACCCCAGAGAGAATCTGTGG
>JAUYWG010000045.1:1197705-1209955 GCA_034779775.1 Enteromius afrohamiltoni
GCGAGTTCCCATATGTAACGTCTCCGTTCCCTCCTTCAGGGAACGTGGGTTACGTTCGTAACCTAGACGTTTTTCACTAGTTGATAGACAGGCACTCTTGAGTTCCAGTTATTGAACCATGTTTTTTAAAATATTTATGAAGTAGACACCCTATTCAGAAATATTTTGGGAGGTAACTTGAATATTTGATCTGAATTCTAAATCTTTTGAATCTCTAAAACAAATGTACATATAGAATAAAAGTGTGTTTGGCACCACATCACAAATGGAGATTCTGTCGCTATTTATCTATTGCTCTGCAGTTTTATTTAAAAACAGTCACCAAATATGAAAACTAGAGTCCGAAACCTTTCAAACGATATATAGTTTTTTAAGATTACTTTAGGTTTAGACAAAGATATTATCATTAAACAACGTGCAATCACAAACATTTTTTAGGTGTGAAGAGTGGTAGACAAAAATAGTGGTTCGATTTTTTTTATAAATCATAAATTCATTTATTCGTTCTTTGAAATGTGTGGAAAGTGCTGATATTAAAAGTTCATTGATTGAACTTGATTGTATGTTTTTTTCACTTACTTAAAAATTGTATTTTTTGGAAAAATACATTGAATCCAATTAGGGTCAGTTTGACCCAGGCCGTATGGGAAATGAACTGATTTCAAACAGTACATGAGGGTTAAAAAGCGCAGCTGCAGCCCTCATCTGATGTTTATGTTGTCATGTTTTGTTTTGGTCTGAAGCCCCACCCTCCATCTATCTCCCAATCACAGAGTCAGTAGTGTTTCATCATCCAGGTTGCCTGCTTGGCAGAAAATACAGTGCATTTCATTTCATTCATTGTCATGTGTTCGTTCCTGCCTATCTAAACCTGTTTCCTTACAGTTTTACAGAATTAATTGCAGACTTGTACGTTTTTGGAATGTCGTAGTTTTTTAAAATAAGGTGCGTTGTCCTAAATTTTCTCTGTAACTTGTGCCTGGTCATACTGAGAATAGAATAGAATTAGAATAGTGAGTCCTTTCTATTTTTAATTTCAACCCCCAAGATGATTAATTTTACAGACTGATAAACAAAATATTAACGTTATATAGCCTATTCAGTCTAGCCTATTGCATTACAAGTTGTGGTTCAGTCTTTCCCTGTACAGCTTTGACCAACTATTGCTTTATTTTGGCTGAGCTTTCAATGTTGTTACGGGAAAGGATGAAGCTGATTGGTTGGTTCTAGTCACATAACCCGCGGTACGCTTGCGGCAATCTGAAAAGCTGAAATGTGCCTGGAAAAAATCAGCACGTCGCTTTTAAAATAATGAACTTGAGCGAGCAAAAGACGCAAAGTCCCTAAAAGCACAGTAGGCACGCGCTGCTCTTTTTCTGCATACGCACGTGTCCGTCTGCACTCATCCGCGATGAAGCATACTTACAAAGCTGTGCGGACGTGCGCGAGACGCAAAGAAACGGAGCCGGCGTAGCAAGCACACCTGGCCTCTGACGTCATGCGTCATCACGCCCGTTGTGAGTGAGTGCGTCTTATCTTGAGATCACTAGAGTTATGCTCATCTCCTGCCCTTTAAAATATAATTGGCTGAATCGTATAAATGCTGGATCAAGATCGTGTGGGGGTCGAATCGAGATCGCAATTTTTTTTTACAATTAATTGTGCAGCTCTACTTAGAACAATTCGAATCAATATTTGGACAATCATTCATGTCACTGCAATGATGTATGTGCTAGAGAGCTAAATCCAAAAACTCACTTATTATGTCCTTATTATATATTGTCATACCAAGGCATTATGGACAGGTAATATAGACAGGTAATAATCAACTGAAACGGAACAGGTGTAAACTAATTAGAAAGCAAAGAAAACAAGCAAAGGGAACTCAGACATGCTGACCTTCTTGTAGAAGTTAAAGTACTCTCATGTTTGTCAAAAGCATATTGTGGAGAAACAGCCTCATGCCCATTGCAGTATGCTGTTCAAATTCATCATAGCTGTCAGCCCTAATGGTTCAAATTTGTTTAGCACATAAGCACAAAGTTGGGAAGTTGGTGGCACTGCAGGGCTTGAGATAAAAGTACAAACTTGCTTTGGTTAATTTTCAGACTTTTGTCATGTCTATATGCCAAATTTACCAACTGTCCTGCAAGCAGCTCTGTGGGTTGCCATAGACTCAAGAGCAGAAGAAGAAGAAAAAATAAATAAATAAAAGAAAGGTGGTCTGCTCAGCTTAGCCCCCATCTGAAGGCCAGTGCCAACTGCAGGCGAGAGGAGCTGGGGATCCAGGAGGGTCATCAGCAACACAATGAAAGCAGCTGAAGGAGAAGTACTAACTCCATGCCTGTGGAGGACGAAGGACAGAAAGAGAAATACAAGCTTTTAGTTTATTTATGTCAACACAAAATAAAACATACAACGATTTAACATCATCTACAGTAAAACATAAATAACTCACATGTGAACAATTAACAAATGTAGGCCTGAAACGATTCCTCGATAAACTCAAGTAACTCGATTACAAAAAATAATACGCTTACATCATCCATGAAGGGGAAGGAGATGGCGGTGTCTCGATGTGAGGGCGCAAACGCTATAGAGGGGCCATTGCTGTGAAGAGCGTCAAAGAAGCAGTCAATCATTTTAAATGTAAGCTGGCGGCGAGAGGCGGTGTGGCGCATCATGGGCGGAGAGAGGTTAACTTTATGGTAATGAGCTATGACGCAGCAACCAGTCAGAATGCAGAAGTCCATCACTTGGCAGGGCGGCAAGAGATCATTTTGACGCTCTCTTCAGCGGATTTTTTATTGAAAATAATAAAAAAGTTATTAATAGTAAAGTAGTGCTAGCATATAAAGTGAACTTACAATAGGTTGTAGCAGAGCAACTAAGCAAGCCAGAGGAGACAGCGGCAAGGAACCAAAACCCCATCCATGAGAGAATGGGGAAAAAAACCTTGGGAGAACCAGGCTTAGTTGGGTCCAGTTCTCCTCTGACCGGATGCCCAGCACCTAATTTTCAGTTTTAAACAGGTGTTAAAATGTGTAAGGACTTATAGTGTGTGTGGAACAGGGGGACTGGGGAGCTGGATAGTCCGGCGACCTGCTGGTAGAGACAGAGACGTGGATTAGTGGGTTGGAAATGAAAGTAAGCAAAATAATATAAACATATCAAACAACATCAGAACATCAGCAGATGAAGGGTGTCTCTGGGGAGGTGTTAGACAAAGGGGGTTTTTAAATAGCGGGAGAAGGTTAGGTTGGAAGAAGAAAAGTCTTTGCGGAGACAGTATGGTAGAGAAAACTTCTGCAGAAGTAGGGGTGGGACACCTCCTGGAGGCGGGACAGGGCCAGGAATTAGTTAAACAGTTCTAGTCAGTAAATAAAACAGGAACTGTTAAACGGTTAAATAACAAAGACTAAATAAATCAATGAACCTAAAAATACGTTACGAGACTGAGGAGAAGTGATAGGGAATGCTGTGTTGACATGGGTACGTGGCTTGCGAATAGCATCACGCTCCTCTCGAAATATTAATTAATATTCACAAATTGCAATTTAGTAGTCTACTTACTAAGTTATTTGTGTCTCTTAACGTAAATGTAAAAGGTTTAGGCTACTTTGCATCGGAGCATTGAAAGTGGTAGCCTCTTTTTGTAGGCTAGGAAGCAAACATGAATGTGTGAAATAAAAATAGCCTTATTATTAATATTCGTTACAAGTACATTTTTTATTAATATTTTTAAATTAATTTGATTAAAACAGCGTATATTGTTGTGATGCACAGACTTTTTATTTGTTACTTGTGCTTTATTTTGACAGAGAAATACTCTGGAAAAAGCATACACATTCATATGCAACTATTGTCTAATAAAGGTAAAAATAGGTAACTTAAAATACTGTACATAATTTGGGTTTGGTAACTGTAATGAGGTGAGCGGAGGCTTGCGGATCCATGTGCAAGCTTTATTTCAGGATACACAGAAAAGGTCAAATAACCAGCAAACAGAACCACTGTAATGAATCTCCTGAGTCTTTCGGATCCATAAGCAGTAGTTTATTAAATCCAGGTAAGACAGGCAACAGGTCGATAACACGGGCAGACAGGGTTAGCAGAGAACAGGCAAAATCGTAATCCAAAATACAGGCAGAAGGTCGTGGGCAGGCAGCGAGAATCAGAGTCAAACACAGTAAATCAAAACACGGGAAAACTAACAGGAATAAACGCTCGGAATTGATAGCCGGGGCAAATCAAGACTTCGCGATTGTCCAGGGCCAAGGACCGCCCTTTTATGCGGTCCTTTGGCGGGAAAACGGCGCGGGAAGCGCCGAGGTACGTGTGTCAAAAGAGTCCGGGTGGGAACGTCAGTACTCGGGAGAGGGTTCCCGCTGCTGTTGTCCGGAGAGCGCCACGGAGGTGCGGCTCGTAACAACCACAGAGGCAAGAATCGTACACAGGCAAAAGATCGAGGCAGGAATAGAACAGGGTGGATCAGGCAGGTTATGAACTCCAGGGAGGAGCCGTAGGTGGATCAGTCAGTAGAGATTCCCTCCAGAGTGGAACTGCTGGCCATAACTCAAGAACGAGACCAGACAACAGCTCTCCTGGCTGTTGTTCAGACGCGGAACGAAAAACAAACATAGGAAAATAACGCTCAGAAGTGATAGTTGAAAAAAACAAGACCTCACGATTATCTGACTGGTGAACCTAGCTTTTATGCCAGTGCTAATGAGTGTGTGGGCGTGATGATGAACAGCAGCTGTGACTGTGATGGCAAATGGCAGAAATGGAGTGAGTGGTGCATGATGGGGAGTTGAGTCCATGTGAGTATGTGGACAATGGCGATGAGAAGGTGCAGTGGCTGATGTGAAATGAAGTAATAACGTAATGACAGTGAATAAAGAATAGAAGCTATATATGTAACACTATAGAGACTGCAGTTTGTAAACTACGAATTAACTATAAATTATAAATAGAATTATTCACCGCTTGCCATTACTGTAAACCTGTTATAGATGCTGACTATGCATTTATTTTTTTAGAGCAACATACCCTCAAAATCAATGCAAAAAAGACAACCGACACATCACTAGGTCAAATATGATTTCATGTTGGCTGTAAAATATGATGTGCTCTCTCTTAAATGTGCTCTCTCTCTTTTGTTTTTTTTTTGCTCTTGAATAAACACATAAACCCTAGAGTTTTCTGGTTTACTGACTTGCAATAATTAAATTTCCTTAACACATAGAAGGGGTAGTCTGCCCGTCTCTGGCTCTTGAATGAAGGTAGTACAATCAAGACACAAGTATGCTTGACAGATGAGACATTTCAATTCAAGAGACATCCAGTTCATTAGCGCTGGCACTACTGCTATATAACACAAGCTGTGCTCAAGCCACAGATTAACGGCCAGCTTCATCAACTGCTTTTTCTGTTGTGCCACCATTTAGACCCTGAGCTTCAGCCACTATTTTATTACTGCTACATAGACCATGAAGCCTTAGCTCTTTTGCTCTTGTTGATTATATGAGGTAAAATATAGGTCTATTTTTAAAGGACTACCACCACAACATTTATTTATGCTTATTCATAATTTTTTTAAAAACTAATGGTATATTCATATGGTCATCATTTACCAATTGCCAGTTGAAAGAAAACAAATTGACATAAAGGGAGAGAGAAGTCTTTAATATTTCTTAAAATATAATATAATTTATAATGACAAATTTTTGAAATCATATTATAAATATTTCTGAGATATATATGTACTGTATATATATAATGGGCTATTTTTAGCTTCAATCAAGAAAACCAATTTCACTTACACAATGAAATGTGAGGCCATTATACAAAAAAAGAAAAAAGTGCATAGCATATGAAGGATTTCTCTCTCTTTCCTTCTCTCTTACTCTCTTTCTATGTGTGTGTGTCATCCATGAGACATTCGTGAGACACTCCTGAGACTCTCCAGAGCAGTGACTCGTCAGTCTGCGTCCAGTTCACTCGAAGTGAACATCAGATCAGTGGAGATAAATTCCTGCCGGGAATCACTGCGAGGCGGAAGGGTAAGTTTCCATTCGTGCTTATGACTATTATCTAAATTAATGTCACCGAATTGAATCACTACATCAGTTATGTAAAAGTGACTAATATTTGCTCTTGTGATGGGCATACAGCGCGCGCTCTGATCGACTTTACGCACTGATGAAATTCCACAGGTGTCGACTGAAGCAGTTTCTCCGAGAACAAAACGCATTGCTTTCCATTCGCTGCTTCGCTTTGTCCAATACACAGGCATCGCGGTTTGTCAGTAAAACGCGAGATATTTGACCAGTAACTCTTCAGAAGACGATGAACGCGTGGAAGTTTAAGCGTGGCGCATCGGAGAGATGATGAAGCCCATCATTAGATTGGGTTTGCTCCACATTTACAGGTCGAGGAATCATTTCAGATTTGTGTAGAGAATGTAACATGAGTTGAGCGCTGGAAACCTTTCCCCCTATAAAAGCTCTCAGGTTTACAGAAACCATAAATATTTGGTGCAAGTGTACAAGTGGCTTCATGTTCAGTTTTTGTGTTTATACAAAAAAGGTAATTCAGACCATAGTGCTTTAGTTTCATGTAGGCTACTTATAACGCATCTTTAGCAGTTTTCCCTAATGTTCCCACTGTATATTAGATGGACTTACTACCAGTATATAGCCTACTTACGGTAGATTTAAATTAATCACTTGATACCACAAACTTACTGTGTACACACATGTTTTTACTTTTGTACTCTTTTAAAATACCTGCATGTAATTACATAAACTATGCAATTACATATCTAGTTAATTACATCTAAAATCCTCCTTGATTTCCCACCTCAGACTGCTGTACTGATTTTCTGATGTAACTAGTTAAGGCCATCTAATATAGGGTAGGACAACTTTTTTAGATAAAACTTGAGAGTAACAGCAGGATTGATGACTGTTTGCATCTTGACATGTTCACCTTTATAATAAGGCTTTTCCTCAAAAGTGAAAATTGCTGTGTGAACATTAGCTTGTAGCACAAGAGTATTCAATTGAGATTAAAGTGAGCATTCAAGGCCAAAAAACAAACATTCTGTCTTCATTTTGCCACTCATCAAATATCTGTGACTTTTATTTATTCTGTTTCTGAGTTATTGATGTAAACATATTTGATTTCTACATTCCATTATATGGTTATTCTCTTATACGAATTGGGCATATCACAAATCCAGTGTATGTATATATTTATGTAATGTTTGAAACAAGATGAGCCCTGACAACATAATACTCTTATTCAGACAAGCAGAACTTCCACTTAGAGATATAACCTCTAAAGATGAGAGCTTAGACAAACACAGCCGGGGGTTTGTTATAGTCTAGGTTTTTATTTATGGTGAAGCATGGATAGAGACCATCACTCCTAGCAACTAGACAATGCATGTCTCACACATTTTCTGAACATCCGTGGTCCCAGCGACTGCTTCTTAATGAACCGCCATGCGTCTGTGCTGTTGTGAGAACATGACATTTCAGACGTGGATTGAGCGTATCGGAAATATGAGTCACCCATTAATATGCACCCCGATACAAACTCAACATGATGCATTCTCTCCGGTTTTGTTTTTCAGAAACTCCACTATGCGGATATGAATTTGAAAACCCGAAGTCACTATGTGCTTTCTCACAACTTTGACGTCATGTGACACGTTGGCCTGCCCAATGGAGACGACTACTATACTCACCGCGACAAACGGGAAAAGAATTCTTCAAGAGAACCCCGAACCCAACGTCACAAGTCTTTCGAATGTGTCCGCTCCCTTCCACCATCACGTGAACAATGCGGTGCTGGGGATTCTACTGGGCACACTCTCTCTGCTGACGGTCATCATGAACCTCCTGGTGCTGTTCGCCGTTAGAAAGGAACGGACTTTGCACACAGTAGGGAACTTGTACATCGTCAGCCTCTCCATAGCGGACCTCATTGTGGGGGCGACGGTCATGCCCTTAAATATGGTCTACCTTCTTGAGGACGAGTGGAAACTGGGTCATGTTATTTGCCAGTTCTGGCTGGTCATGGACTATGTGGCCAGCACGGCGTCTATTTTTAGCTTGTTTATTCTTTGCTTGGACAGGTACCGCTCCGTACGTCACCCTCTGCAGTACTTAAAGTATCGGACGCGAGGAAGAGCGACGCTGTTGATTTGTAGTGCGTGGCTGCTCTCCATGACCTGGACTGTACCCATCCTGGGCTGGCGGGTGTTTGCTCGAGTCGACCGAAAGCCAGAGCTGGAGAACCAATGCGACACAGACTTCCGCTTCGTCACCTGGTTCAAAGTGCTGACGGCCATCCTCAACTTCTACATCCCCTCCTTCCTCATGCTTCTGTTCTACTCACAGATTTTCATCGCAGTGCGCGATCATTACAGAGAGTGGGAGAACTTTGCCGGTCCGATGATGAAAACCGAAGCAGACGACACGCTACATAATGGCATGCAGCTGCAGATAACCAAAGCCTCTGAGAGAGAGTGTCTGGCTTCGCAGGCGTTCTCTCAAAACGAGGGCCTGCTGGATCAGTACAGTCTGGAGCAGCCTTACAGCTCCAGGGACAACAACCAGGACGCTACCTCCGAGACAAAGAGGAAGAGTTGTTACAAGGCGAAAGCAATGTTCGGTCTCTCCAAGCGTGTGAGAGAGAGCGTGCAAGACGAGGTTTC
Organism: Enteromius afrohamiltoni; assembly: GCA_034779775.1. Lineage (NCBI taxonomy): Eukaryota > Metazoa > Chordata > Actinopteri > Cypriniformes > Cyprinidae > Enteromius > Enteromius afrohamiltoni. The sequence goes on from JAUYWG010000045.1 coordinate 1,206,434, forward strand.
GTTTCAGAGTGACGACGGGGAAACGGTCGCAGAAGGCCCGGTGTTATCTCTAGCCTTCCTGCAGTCTGAGAGCAACACTCAGCCCAAAACGTTCATGAACGCGAGCGCCGTGTTAGTGCCAAACTCTGTCGGCAACATGTGCGAGAGCCCTGCGACTGTGGATGTTCACAGTTACGCCTCGGTTCTGTGCGATCACAGCGCTCCGCCGTCCCCGCCGTCACCCTGGGCTGAGAGCAGCCCTCCGCTGGATGCTGCTAACACGCTCCCCACCAAACAAACCTGGCAGAAGCTCTGCGAACAGTCCAAGCAGAGCATCCACAGCATGCGCATCCGAAAGGAGAGGAAAGCCGCCAGGCAGCTAGGCTTCATCATCGGTGTGTTCATGGTGTGCTGGATCCCGTACTTTATCACCTTCATGGTCATGGCCTTGTGTGAGACCTGCGTGCATCATGACCTCCATATGTTCACAATTTGGCTGGGATACATCAACTCCACCCTGAACCCCTTCATATACCCGCTGTGCAATGAGAACTTCAAAAGGGTGTTCAAAAAGATCTTTCATATCAATAAGTAGGAGTAGGACTACAAAACGATTAATCGTGATTAACTGATTCAAAATAAACGGTTATGTTTATATTAGTGCGGTCAAACGAGTATGTTTGCAGTATATATATGTGTGTGTGTGTGTGTGTACTATTTATATTAAAGCACACACATACAGTACATAAACATACACATGTAGTATGTAAACTTACATTTTTATTTTGAATCAGTTAATCGTGATTAATCGCGAGACATTGTTCGTCTGCCAGCTCCGTTGGTGTTTTCTGAAGCATTTCTTGTGACACTTTTGTAGTTCTGTGGATCTGCCATGCTTGTGTTATTTTGGGGCATTTTGTAGGTACAGAGCAGTTGTATTATTTATTGCTGGATGTCAGTTTGACACGTCTGCAATCTGCATCAGATTATGTGATAAACTTATTCAGAGTGTTTTGAAACTGGCTGCACTTGAGCACTCACACTGCCGTTCAGCACTGTTACATCTGATGTAATCACTGTTTAAATGAACAATAATTCCTGAAACCACCATTAAGGGTGATGCAGGGTTTGGTGCGATTTAGGCTTTGGAAATGAATTATGTTTAAATAGCAGGTGTGATGCATATATATTTGACAGGCAGTTTAGTGTGGTCCAAACCGTCTGCACAGAGCTAGAAGATCAAAAACATGCAAACATTACGATTCTGTGTATGATAATCAGGAGTGGAGTTTTTCAAAAGAAAGCAGTGATGTATGCATACTATGCACAAATGGTCTGTATGCATTGATCTCCTGGATGATTTATATGCATTTCACCTGATCTTTGTTTTTAACAATAAAAATGATGACTCAAAGAAGAGTGATATCAACAGTAACATCTAGTGTGACTCATTAAGACATTAAAACACATAATTACATCTCTGAAACATTCTAGACAAAATGGCTGTGTCCGAAAGCTTAGGCAGCTCACTCGTTGCTTAGCTGGTCTTATCAGCGGCGCACATGAAGGCCTCACAAAAATGACCGATTTCTGAGGCAGCGTGAAGGTGTCATAATCAGCACAAAATAGAGAAAGCAAACATTTAATTACTTGATAGAAATGAATACATTTGGTCAAAGACACACAACAGGCACCCACCATAACTGTCATATGCCATCTTTTATTAGAAGACATTATAGGCAGTGAAATCATTCAGAAAAAAGTATCTCAGTAGACACAAAGTGGCACAGTCATTGAAATGGGATGTGCCTTGTTGCCTTCCTACCTCTATGCTTCCTACCTCTGTGCTGCCTTCAGAGGCGGCATTTTTCAGCTTTCAGACGCAGCCAATAACTGGGTGTCTGTGGTGGATGAAGAATGTAACACAGATCATATGAAGATTAAATATGTTGTTTCATACTGCTACTGTGACACATACAATACATGCATTAAACGCTTGTATCCATTTCAAACATACTGTATTTTACAAGCCTGTGCAACGATGAGGTGATGATGAAATGGACAACAAAGACTTCAAGTTATGGAAAAGCAATTATAATATAATACTAATGCAAAGCAGTGCTCGGTCCCATTCAATGATCCTTTTCTTTGAACAGCTGGCTTTGTTAGCTCTCATTTAGTGCCTGTCACTTTCTATGAAACCCCGTGATTGGTGGAACAAAAGTGCCATTCTTGCTATAACCAGGCTGAATTAGATGGTTTTCTCAAAATAAACCGAGAAGTAAGTTTTTGTGAATGTCCTGTGATTTCAGCATTTCCAACGCTGTGTTCAGTGCTGTCTTTGCAGAGAGGTCTTTGTGATGGAAAATGGGAAATGAAGAATTAATGTTAATTTAATTCCAATCACCTGAACCCAAATATTTTTTAGGTCAAAAGTCTTCAGAGAGCTAGAAGATGCCACATGCACACAGCTTCAGCTGAACACTGAAATGTTGGGTATATAATAATCAAGCATGTCCAGAATGACCTTGGAAGTTGTAAAAAGAAAACAGGAACCACTTCGTGTAAATTGAATTCCTATCAACTAATTAATGATGGCCAACATTTGGTTTACACTGGTTTACATGACGACTAACATTACTCTGACAGTGTTTCTTCCAGGTGGTAAATGTAAGACGTAATGTTATACAAACAAATACATACATTAATAGATCAATACATAAACAGTTTAAGCCTTAAATAGCTCTATATGACAATATCTTAACTTTTTTTTAAAAAAAGTGATTTTCTTAATTCTATAAACTTTTATTTTTATAAATGTATTTTTGATTTAACAATGTTGGGAAAATGCTGAGGTACATTATTAATTGATTTATCTGCAACACTGTGTGCCATATAAGAATATAAGTACAGTCAATTGAACATTTGAAAGGCCTCAAACAGTGGACTCAAACTGTTTACACCCACAGAAACCCTGTCGAAAAGCCTGAGCTGTATTTGTGGGACACTCATCATTTTTATGAACAAAAAGTTAGTAAAAACAAAATGTTGAACAGTGTTGCACAACAATGTGTTAGAAGACAAAGCAGAAATATCAGACCGTTTTACTAAAGCATACATGATCTGTAAAGTGATCAAAATGACCATCTTTAATTGTGACTACTTGAGAGGGAAGAACTTCAGTTTATGGATTATTAATGCAATGCCTTCTGGCTTACAGACACATCATGTGTCTTTTAGGTATAGCCTACTGCAGATATCGTGTGATAGTTACCAGGTTTGTTATTGTGATCGTGAAGAAATACAGGGGGTACGGAAAGTTTTCAGACCCCCTTAAATATTTCACTCTTTGTTATATTGCAGCCATTTGCTAAATTAATTTCCTCATTAATGTACACACATCACCCCATATTGACAGAAAAACACAGGATTCATGCCATTTTTGCAGATTTATTAAAAAGGAAAAATTCAGACCCTTTGCTGTGACACTCATATATTTAACTCGGGTGCTGTCCATTTCTTCTGATCATCCTTGAGATGGTT
>JAUYWG010000045.1:1227773-1238923 GCA_034779775.1 Enteromius afrohamiltoni
CTGCTTACGACAGGGTGTGCAACCATTGGCTGATTTATGTTTTCCTGTTGTGCGAGGCCTCTCTGTGGAATTTGACTTTACATTTCAATGTTCTGATCAAATTTTAAGTGTCTGATTCACTCTGATGCACTACAACGTGCTTCTCCTCATAGTAACAATCCTGTCAGGTCGTCCATCCTTAGAGGGAGTGTACAGGTCGGCCGATCTGGTTTCATCTGTTAAAGTTATCTTCAGTGTGTGCAGTTTACTGTGGAGGGACCGTTTTGAAACGTATATTATAGTTTCATAGCACCTAGACTTCACTTTTTGTGAAAAGAGTCAGGAAATTTCAGATATGACAATATGAATATGGTTTGAATTTCTCCCGTCAGCTAATAGCAGAGCTTGACTACGAGGCCTGCCTGAACTAATGCAGAATGCTTGATTTTATTTCATTTTACAGTTACATTTATTTTGTTAATTAAATGTATTAATCCCTTACAAGTAACTACAGTAGTTACTCCTCAATACAGTCTTCATACTAGATCACAGCTGAATAGGTAACGCATTAATGTGTCTTAAATATTACATGTAAAATAGAAAGAAACATAAATGCAGGTAAACCAACTAGTCACATTCTCACAAAACCTACTTGTCACGATATGGAGGTAAGACGAGGAGAGGTGGATCCATGTGCAGCTATATTTATTAGGAAACTCAAGGTACAAGCAAGCAGGGTCGAATAACAGCAAACAGGGACATCAAAGGCAAAGACGTCAGAATAATCCAAAAGCGAAGCAGAGGTCAGGCGATCGACAAACGCAATCCAGGGGGCAAGGCAAAGTGTGAGTACGGCGCAGGCAAGGTTGATCACAGTAAGTCCAACGGGAAGACACAAGGAACACAGATAAATACACAGAACACAGGAAGGCTTACAAAGGACGAGAATTATACTTACATCCACACACGATGATCAGCGAATTCACAGAATACACACGAAAACAAGGCTAGGGGGTGAAGGAACGAATGACAGACAAGGTGGGTGGAGATACAAGTTCATAATAAGGAGACAAACACACAATGAAATACACACGGAGCTGGAGTGCCATCCAGTGGATCATGCTGACACTTCCAGCTGAAATGTTACACTACTAGTCACATCATCAGCTCTTACTAGTCTCTTTTTCTCAGATATTTTTGCATTGCTAAGCAACACAATCAGTTTGGGTACATGTTGTCCGTGTGTTTTAAGCTGTGTGAGGCTGAAACATCAGACCCATGTGACTCAGACTTTCTCTGGTCTTCATATTCATGACCGTGTGGGAACGCTGTTGGCAGGTGTTTCCATCCACAAGGCCTGTGAATCCTTAACGCCATCATATCCCCTTCACTTCCCATGATTCATCATGCTGCCAGCTTCAACAAATGTCATTCCAGAAGACAGTTTGGCCGCTGTCAACCAAGAAGAAAGTCCTTTTCTGATGCGTTGTTGTGATCGTTACTCTTTCAGATGACTGTTTACAATACAGTTTTCACTAATTTGATTATTAAATGATTATTATTAAATTATATTTTTTCTGTAATCTTTTCTTTAGGATCCATATTTTACACTGGACAGCAACTTATAAATGTGACAGGATTTTCCTTGCAATCAAATGCATCAATAATGGAACACACATATGCAAAATTATTAGCTGCATTTTAATAAAGGTGCATCTCCTGCAAACATTTGCAATGTTTAAATAGGATTTGTTAACTAATAAACTACTCTCTTTATCTCGCCTGAGATAAAACTAGCCTTCACATGCATAGATTTGATGCATTCAGTTTACAGTACAGTTAATCTGTGCACCCACCTTTGGTAATGAAATGTAGGGGTTCAAGTTGACCTGCAAATGTCATAATTGTAATAACGTTTTTATATATACATAATGCACAACACATCAAAGTGTCAACACATTGGCATTTTTCGTGAACCTAAATGAAGAAAAAAATGTCAGGTAGAACATTATAGGTAAACTAAAAACAATACAAATAGGTAAAATCTTATTGTTCAGATTTATCAATTACTCCCTTTAGCACCATGCCAAATTTCCAATATTATCATAGGAGTGCAGTGTGTGTGTGTGTGTGTGTGTTTCATGAATTGACTGTGCCACTACAGATGGATTTGTATGCACAATAACATAATTAATTACATTCATAGTTTTCTTTACTTTATGATGTTATTAATACGTTTTTGCAAACCACCATGTCCTCACTATTATTTCTAAGGCGGGCTGATGGGTCAGTGTTTGTCACTGAAGCTTTAGTTTCTGTCTAAATGCTGAAATGAATGCAGAAATTGTCACATTGCACCCGTGCTGGTCAAGTTATTATCTGATCACACCTCAGAAGGGCCTCATTATAAAAGACGCTTTCATGCCAATTTCTTCATTTTCTCCAAATGTTATTTTTCCGAGTGCAAAGAACGGAGGTGCTAAAACAAGAGCGAGAGTGATATCCTTATGTAAGACATGCACCATCTGATCAGCTGAGCTGCGGACACTTGTGTGTGTGTGTGAACGGATGGGTCTTATTAAGGGCTGTTTCAGTACACCTGGCTAAATAATCTTTGCTTTTCTACCATGTGTGTGTTGACAGCTGCCCGTCTGTCCGGCGTGATGAAATTAGCTGTCTGCTGTGTTTACTCTGTGGTCATCATTAATTCATCTGCTCATCCTGTATCGATCCGCTCCCCTGTTCGACTAATTAAGCCACACATCTTACCTTCACAGAACCCCTGCGTGTGTCGGTCCAATTAGACAGTCCGGATATCCATGCAGTAATTACCACTCTCTCTCTCTCTCAGATAGTGGGATGAGATGATGTCTGATTCACTGCTCGCCGTTGAAACAAATGTTGACACAGACATGCTAAATAGATGCTGGAAGTTACCATTGACACTTTCTTAGCTTTAATGCTCGCCTGAGAGCGCTGTGATCATTTTCTCAAATCTTAAGTAGTAAAAATGTATTTTAATTTCTCTCTTGCTTGCTTGAGCCCAAATCTCACTGTGTCAGGCTTAGTTTCTGCTGAAGTATTAAAACCCTTCTGATTTGCCAGTATAAAGTAAAGTCAAAATATAACGATGATATAAACATCATTTAAGTGTTTTTTTTAAAGAATGTGTAACTTACAAATAAGCATGCAGGAAGCCTTTTTTTGACATGTGATGGAAACATGATGTCACAGAGAGGTATCCTTTAAACACACTTAAAATAAGAATGCCTAATAATTAGTAGAATATATCATAAATATACAGTACTGTGCAAAAGTCTTAGTCCACTAGTATTTTCAGCAAAAAAAGGGTTTTAAGTGGGTTATCCAGAAAAACTGTGGCCAAGATAAAGAAAAAAACCTACCTGCAAAGCTACAGTACTGTTCAAAGTTTTAGACACTTATGTAAAAATGCTGTGGAGCACTGGCTGTTGTCAGACTCCTTGTGCAGAAAATAATCTCAATGCATTATTACAATTAATGAGAAAAATAATGTTTGGAAATGTAAACTGATATTTCCAACTGACACGCTACAACAAAAGATAGAAATAACCCACTTACGACCATTGTTTGTTGCTGAAACTACTAAGACTTTTGCACATCCTTTTTTGACAAGACAATATTAGTTCAAGTTGTCAAATGTAAAAAAAATGAACCCAATTGAAATTCATTGTTTGTCATAAAAAGTGTATGAATTAAACCAATGTCCGAACTAGCAATCTATGCAGCAAAATTGTTTGGGCAGTGAGTGTTAAGTGTAAGGGTTTACAGATAAGACAAAGATTGGATTATTAACAGAGATTTTCTTGTTCATCTCAGGCATAGATTTGTTTGACGTAATTATGTTGTTAGTAACTTTGGGCTGTCTTTGCTTGGTTAAATACATTTCTGGTTGATAATAATCTACTTATACAACTTACTTGTTCATTCTAATTCATGGTACAAAAACGTGACGTGAACAAGATCTTACTGGATGTCAGTACAGCCTTTGATTTAAATCCATATCATTATTCTCATGCATTGACTTGAACAATCAAAGTTGGTTAGAATGTTTATAAGGGCTTCCCCCTCCAGAAAACGTATGCTTTTTGTGAAGCCCCACAGGGCTCGGTTTTAGGACCTCCATAGTTTATATTGTGTACAGTGTGTGACCTTTAGGTAATGTAATCAGGAAGCATGGGATAAATATTTAGAGCTATGCAGATGATACGCAAATGCTTATTTTCAAACCGAAATGCAGAAATCTGTGAACGGCCTGACATGTTACTTCTTGTCACTATCAATACTGTTTTTAGTAAGTTCGAACATTCACAGTATTTTATGCAGGAATTTTTAAACATAATGTTTTAGCTTTACAGTATCTCATCCGTTGTTAATATGTTTATTCCATTCAGATTGCAGAGGGCTACAACATGAGCATCCCAATGCCAGGCCACCCAGTGAACTTTTCTGAGCTGACAATGGCTCAAGCTCGGCAGGATGTGGAACAGCTGGAGAAGCTTATCTCTCAACACGATGTGGTCTTCCTGTTGATGGACACTCGTGAGAGCCGCTGGCTTCCGACAGTCATCGCTGCTAGCCAGAGAATAGTAGCTTCCTCCCTCCAGTCTTTCATCTTTTATTTCTTTTCTGCTCACATGGCTGCTGACCTTTTTATCTGTAGGATATTGTCAAAGTTTGAGTTAGTCATGGCAAACAATTAATTGCGATTAATCGCATCCAAAAGTTTTTGTTAACATAAAATGTGTGTGTATACTGTAAATATTTATTATGTTATATATATGTTTTTTATTTGGTTTGCATGCAAATTCACTATCTGTGTTTTGCCTCTCTGCAGTTGATAGTTAATGCTGCTCTGGGATTTGACACATTTGTGGTAATGAGACACGGCCTTAAGAAACCCAAAGAGGCACAGTCTGAAGAGTCCAGCCCCATGTCTGCTTCCTCCAACTCCTCGTCTTCCTCCACACCAGCAGCCACCATCACACCAGGTACAGATGAAACATATGTGTAAACCTCAAATGCAAAAGGCCTAGTCATCACAGCCACTGGAATAACCCCAAAATGAAAAATTGCTGATGTGTAGATGAGGGTTTTTCTTCATCAGGTCTGGAGAAGTGTCTCCATCAATGAATGCTCTGCAGTGAATGGGTGCCAAACGGCTGATAAAAACATCACAATAATCCACAGCACTCCAGTCAAAAAAGATGAAATAAATCCTTCTTTAAGATGTTTTTAACTTAAAACTTTACTTCTAATAATATTTACAGTGCATGTTTGTTATCCACTCACACATTTATTTCATTCTCGAAACCCTTCAACACCTTTTCACTGGAGGAACCTTTAATATGGATTATGGACTGCTGGTTTTGTTTCTTACAAGCACACAACTTTTGGCCTCACAAGATGTTCATTGATGAGATAGAGTTGTTTTCATGATGAATTCCAAAATTGTGTTTACCGTGCTTAAAATCTGATATATGTCGTATATGAATTATCTGTTGCAAATATAATAGTATCTTTTTTGGGGGGTATTATTTCTAGTACTCTAATCTTACTTGGAGCTCTAACAGTCTGTCCACCTACAGTAGGGTTTCCTGTATGCAAAGACTGCTGGCTAATGGCCTTTTACTACAGGACACAGAGTTGTACTTCCTCTTCTTACTGCATTAAGGTCTCACTTAGGCTGTCTGAGGTACGATAGAACTTGAGGGAACGTTCACACAAAGCCTGTATTCCACTTGTGATGTTTAAAAAAATGTTTTGTAGATGGACATGTTTGGCTGTTAGGTTCCACCTTATGCTTTACAGCGTATTGCCTTGTGAGCGCCGTGCTCTTAAGACTGTGTTAAGTTACATTTTTAAAAGTCAAGACCCCTGCTTTCTGTTCTATTCTTTTCACTCTGTTGAGCTGTGAATGCACGAGCACATCCTGTGTGAGCGGCTGGTGACTCATTCTGCTGGAGCAGGTGTGACTCATGAAAAATCATGAAGGTGCTACTTCAAGCCTCAATTGCTCTGATCATATCTATGGGTCTGATGGAAAACTCCTAATTACTTGTGGGTCATGATTACTTGCTATTTTTCATACTTTTATGGAATAAAATTAACATATTTATTTTGCATGATAAAACGTTGTATATATTTAGTGTATTATATCCACCTTATTTTTAACTACAGTCATTTGTAGCCAAAACGGTGCTCGGGATTGCATCTCATTTTTAATGCTACATGATGATTATAATTTATTATTGCAATTATAAACACTGGTTTTGTAAATAGTGTGGCATTAAATGCATTTGGATTGTTAGAACACTTGCCATGTTATTTTTGTTAAATTCGCCAGTACAATACCCATAAAATTAACAGATCTGCTGGAACCTTTAAAATGATGAACTGGCCCTTTGAAGTCTGGGCCTCAACCCCATCGAGCAAACCATAACAAACATAGCAAATATTGAAAGTAATAGTCAATAAAAACAGTACGACCCACTTGTGCTCAGAGCAACCATCTGCATGTTGGATGAAATGGCAAAAAGGTATGTCTTTTCAGATCTGTCAGTTGTTCTTACAATTTAGTCCATCACTGTGTATATAGTAACTGCTTAAATTATTCAGCAAAATGCAGGGTATGTTGCACACTTCGTAGACGTTAAATGTTTGTGACAAAACCAGAGAAGGCGTTCGAGCTGTACTTTTAGTTACTTTTAGCTCCAGAGTAAATGTTCTGTCACAATTTGTAAAAAGTGTTTTACATCTTATTCATGCAACTATAATCATCTCTATGATGAGAGCGGTTTTTCTTTTATTGCGTCTGTCTTGTAATGTAGGCATGTAATGAATCCAGTGCAGTAATGTTGAGTGGAAATGACTTCAGAAAAGAGATTACCGCTTTATTGGATGTAACTGAATTAGGTTCTTCCATAAATAAAACCTAACGGTCTTATCTGCAAACCTGTGATGCGACTTCAAATAGCTAAACAGACTAAATATATTAATAAAAAATTTATGGGTCAAGGTTCACTGACTATGCTAGAACTTATAGTGAGTCTGTATTGCTGTTACTCTATTATAAGCATAACTTCGCTTCATTCTCAGGAGCGTCTCTGTTCTCCAACATTCCCGGACATCGTCTCGGCTGCTACTTCTGTAATGATGTGGTCGCCCCCGGAGATGTGAGTTTTAATCAAGCACTTTCATTGCAGAAATTAGCTTTTCCTCGAGGCACGTATTATATTACAAAATCAAATGTGTAGCGGAAACCAATCAGTCATATGCTAAAGTGACCTCAGTTCAGCAGAAATCATATCCTACAGCAAAATATGATTGAGCACAGTCTCCTACCGAGTTGAGCCATCACCAAAATATATTGTTTTTACGGACTGAGCAATTAATGTGTTTGCTTTCCGTGATTTGTTAGTGAAGCCTTGTTTTGTTTGTAGTCCACCAGAGACAGGACTCTGGACCAGCAGTGCACGGTGAGCCGTCCCGGTCTGGCCATGATCGCCGGAGCCCTGGCTGTGGAGCTGATGGTCTCTATACTCCAGCACCCAGAGGGGTGAGTGTCTCAGCTTTACACATCTGCTGCTGTCAACCCTGCTGTGCTTGCTTCCATGAACTTAACAGCTGGAAACTTTCCTGGGTCATTCGGTAGTAGATATACACTTGAATCTCAACTAGAAGTGCACTCCAAAAACCCAGGTGATGCACTTAATTAACTGGAAAAACACAGTGTGCACTGCTGGACACTTCATACATGTAGCGGTCAAGAAGAGCCCAGGGTCTAAAATTAACACTAAGCAAGCATTAAATCAAGTAAAAACCAACACTAATCCTAGTCGTCATATAACATGCAACATGTGCCAAACATGTTCCCTAGTCTGAGAAGTGGCTTAATAGATCTGTAAGCATTTTGAAAAGAGAAGCTTCCACCAAAATAAAAGCTCTATTATGGGTCGATGTTTAAAAGGGGGGAAAAAAACAAGAGACTTGTTATAGCACTTGCATATCATTGCTCTTTTCTTGATTTTGATTGCTTCCATTTGTTAAAAAAAATAAATAAATAATGTTCATATACTACTCCAATATTATATTCCAAACATCTAGATATAAATCCCCGATTTTTGGGGTTGATTCCTTTGAAAAGTGTAACACTATGAGTCTGTTGTTCTTTTATAGCATTGATCTGCTTTATCGATTTACAACACTAAACAAATGTTGAGCCAGGGCTGACCAATAGCATATGGTAGGTAACTGTTCAAAACATGTCAAAAATAGTTCATACATTTGAATTCATTTTGGTGACACATGCCATCTTAGCTTTATTTCAAACCCTAGAGTATGTTTAAGTCACTCTGAAACGAAAGAGCGGTAATAGCAATTGCACTGAAATGCCATATCTGGAGTGCACAAAGTCTGGATGTTGCTTTTTATCTATTTCCGGTCGGATGAGAGCTTAGGGAAAGCTTTCATCCATTTTTACCATTGGAGGAAGACTTTAGAAGGCAGGTACTCGGAGCCCTAGATAGTGCTGGCATCCTCCTGATGGTCTCTCTTCAGATGCATTAAGCTGTTGTAGAGCCTCTTCTGGGCCTGGATAAAAGCCTTCAGATATGCTGCAACACAGGACGGCACCCTCGTATGATAAGAGCTTCAAAACCACAGGGGCTTTTCATCTGTAAACTGTTACCAGAGGACACTTTGAATTCAGAAGCCATGTTAACGGCAAATTCTTTGATTAATAATCTTTTGGATGGGGAACTTTTTTTCTCTTAGTTAAGAGACAGGTGTGTTTGTTATAAGTAGCCATTAGTCATCCCGAGTTTGGTTTCCAGACCAATTATTTGCACTATTATGCATCTTCTGAGAGAGTACTGAATGTAACATTGGGTCAGCTGGCCAATCAGAGCAAACTGTGCTTGTTGGAAGTATGAGCGTTGTAGAAAATGAAGCATTTGAAAGAGGCAGGGAAAAGAGGAGTTACAGTAATGTACTATTAATATTAATATATTAATCATTAAAGCATTTCAACAAATTCCGTTACCCAATACCAAATAATGAACTTTTAAATACCCCTTGGAAGTGGAAAATATTCCACAATCTTTTCCACACTCTTTCACAGATTGGAGAGCCTCTGCCCATCTTTACCTCTGAGAAACCCTCTCTAAGACACCCCTTTCATATCTAATCATGTTACGGACCTGATGTCAATTAACTTAATTAATTGCTAGATGTTCTCCCAGCTAAATCTTTTTAAATGTTTATTGCTTTTTCCGCATGGGGCCAACATTTTTGAGACATTTATGTTCTCAATGTCTTATAATAAAAAATATAGACTCCTGTGATTTAAAAGTCTTTTAGTTTTCATATTATTATTATTATAAAAAAAAAAAAAAACATCTTATCATTTTTGGTGTTTATGTTGTAGATTAATCAATTAAGCATGTTGTTTAGGTTACAAAAGTGTTAGAAAACGACATTGCCTACCCCTGTTCTAGGGCTTGATTGGCCGGAGCCGATTCGGGTTGAGGCTCTGGAGTGACAGTACCGGCAGGTTCAGTATCTGGTGATGGGTGTGTGCATCATAGGCGTGTCTGCCAGGCTGGATACCATCTGTCTCCATCCACGCTGTAACGGATTCTGACAGCTCTTTTGTGCAGTGGCTCCAGGATGGTAGCCATTCTGTGGAGCGTCTGGGGCTCTGAAATGGCAGCCATCTTGGGTTGTGACTCTGGCTGAGGAATAGTGGCCATCTTGATTGCTGACTCAGCTGAGGTAGGGCACTACCGTGAGTGCTGATTTTGGCTGAGACATGGCAGCCATCTTGTGCAGTGGCTGGGGCTCATCCTCAGAAAGGAAAGTTCAAATTAAAGATTAGTGATAGCGTTGCTTTCGTGCATTTACATTACTTTACTTTCCGATAGGCTACAATCTTCACATATAAGATCAAACTGGAGTTGTTCAAATATATTCCTATTTTTCATCCCAGAGCAATTAAAAAAATTACTGGTCTTATTATCTTAAACGTGACATATCCTCTGGGTTTGAGCGCATTGAATAGCATTACAATGTAGATACAATTTTGAGATGAATAGTAAGCCTGAACACTGTGCAATAATAAAATAATAACACTCAAAATAAAATGAAAACAGTCAGAGTATTCCTCCAGCAGTAATGTGAGCAGTTGCAGACAGATTACTTATCAATCATCTCATGACTGTCGCAACACAGACAACGCTTACAAACGGCTCACTTACATAATGCTTCATGGCAAAATGGAATACTACACATATGGTAGGGTATCATCTAATGTTAAATACGTTATTTGAACTGAGAATCTGCCCAAGGCTGCTTATTTTACTGCTGAAGAAATACTCGGAAAATAGTGTTTTAATGTTATTTTTCGTTGCGATATTTTTATTGTTTTAATTATTGCCCAATGTACTGTTATCATAAACACCTTTTGAGCACAGATTTTATTGCTCTTTAATGTGATGTTGTAAAAAAGTTAAAAAAAAACACATATGTCTCTGAATGTGGATAGCACATAAAAGCAGCATGCCTCATGCGTGCATGAAATATGCAACAGAATATCATGACAACATCTGTCCTCGTGTCATCTTAGCAGATTAATAATTGAAAACTGTGATTAACGTGTTTTGATGAAACATCTATGATGAATTGGTAATTAATCACAACAAATAAACTCATGCTACGGGTATTGCCATTCATTAAGGCTGCAGCAGAAGTTATTGTACTATTTAAAGCTTCCGATGTTTGAACGTGGAGGTGAAAAATAGGGATGTCCCGTTTTTTTGCCCTCGAGTCCGAGTCATTTGATTTGAGTTCCGATTTGATACTTCTATAATACAGTAGCTACATAAAGAAAGCATAAAGAAGAGCAAAGAAACAGATACAGGATATTCTTTTTTTTTTTTTTTTTTTTTTTTTAGTATAAACAACATAATTTTTCTTCACTTTTGTACTTTTGTGCAACAGTAAATATAAAAAAAGTTTCATTTGTGCTATCTTGGCTATAATGTCCTGCCCCTTCGCGCTGTCACGGGGCATTTTTTCTCTCCTCTTCAAACTCTCAGGTTTGTTTTCCACCTCTTGCAATCCCAAGTTTACAT
>JAUYWG010000045.1:1250732-1264793 GCA_034779775.1 Enteromius afrohamiltoni
ATACCACATACAGTCTGTACAGTACAAACACCATTACACCTATGGAATGTCCCCATAAAACATGTAAACCCAACATGCGTGTGTGTGTGTGTGTTTTAATGTTATAATGTTATTAAAAATAAGAACAAGTGCAACTGTCCTCATTAGACAGTCATTTATTCTATGCAAATGCAAAATATAGTTTGGCATAATTTTACATTTAAACATGTTAGTGTGAGCTAAGACACGACGTTGTCTTTAGCAGCTTTAAATGATTTGTCTTACTTTAAGCAACATTACATTTAATATTTGAAGGAAATGTATAGTTTTGTGAGTTCATTATTCATTTAAATAAAACAAACATTGTTTTCAGAAGAAATGGTTAATAATCAGTTATGTGTATTTTTCTCTGGTTAGAGCAGTAATGTTACACGTTTCCTGGAGGATGTACAACAAATATTATGAAACCAATTTTTTTGTTAATGCTCATTTCACACAAGATAAAAAAACCCAGGAAATATTACTCTGGAACTCAAATGAAGACTTTTTTTTTTTGCAGATTTTCAAAAATCTAATGTTATAATGTTTTAATTTGTTTTATCATGTTAGTTATTATATGTTTTTTGGAAATGAACTGTTGAATGTTAATGTGTTTGACCTATTAAAGCGTGACAAAGTGTCTGAGACCCAATCTGAGCCTCAAAGATGCTGACAGGCACCAGGTGGCGCTAGAAACCAAGCAATATTTTTCTCTACTGCTTCTTAAAAATCATTTGTTTTCTTTCCAGATTCGAGGATTCCTGTCAAGATTCGACAATGTTCTTCCTGCAAGTTTGGCGTTTGACAAATGCACTGCATGCTCACCGATAGTAAGTGACCGTTTACACGCTTGTTCTTCAGAAATGAGATACACACAACTTTATTAACGGCAGTGCCTGAGTGATGCTTTGCAGCTCAAGACTGAAAAATGAAAATGGATTTGTTACAGCAGTGAGATAATAAAGATACGTGCTGGTGTGTGGAGTCTGCTGGTATCTTCTGCGGATATGTGAAGTATCTGTGGACGATGTGTTAGAGAGGCCATGTGTTGTGAGTTAGGCTGCTTGTTGATGTCACAGCCGTATGAGAGTAATTAGGGCTGAATTGAAGTGTTTTTTCCCAGCGGTCGCGCTGTTGTCGACGGGTTCACGTCTCATAAATCAGAGTTTGGCTGCTGGATTTCTTCTGCGTGTGCTCTCGCAGTGGTTTGTCTGTCGTTTAGCAGCTCTGAAGCCACTCCTCCTCAAACACACAGAGAGTCTGGAGGCTGATGGTGGGCCGTATCCGCTCCCTTCCCCCTCTAGTGCCGTCGCTCCAGTTTCACTCACTTTCTCCCACAACTTCTCACTCCCTTTCTATTTTCTTTGTGCTATAACGACGTAAAAGCCTCATAAAAAGTCTCAAATCCTTACACTTTGATGGGAACTGTGTGAGGTGAAAGTCTTGGGGTTTCCATTCAGCTCTTCAGCTTCAGTTCAGCAACATTTAGATATTGGGTTTAGTTAATAATAAAAAATAAACTAAAACTTGTATTTATGGTTTAATTGCTTATTTCATCTACTGAAATCTTTTACCCGTGGTCAACAAGCGTGTGTTTTTGGCAGGGTCTTTAGTGGACGCCGCACACTGTTTGTTTGTTTGTCTGGTTACTGCTTGTTTTAAGTGTGAAATGTGGATCTCACAGTATCTCATAATACTGGATCTCATAATAGCTCCTCGGTAGATTAATTTTGCTGAGGGAGAACACCTGAGATCTGTTAATAAATCTGTGACTGTGGTCTTTGTCAGTGGTGAATGTTCAACAATGGGGAAAAGCACTGACCAGTATTGGGAACCACAGAATGGGTGATATTCAACGATTTGGACTCTGGGGATGAACCAAACAGAGCCTTACAAATGAATATTCCCCCAGAAGCCAAAATCTAAACAGCCATTAAAACATCTGATAAGTCTGTTAAATCTAATGAGTTGAGCTTACTTGGAAAAAGCATTCAAACCGAAGTAAAGTGAAATAGACGGCGTATGTTGTACTGACAAATGCTTAGTCAGTATAGTTTACCTAAATGAGAGTTATAGTAACTAAAAAAGAACTGTATAGTGTACTCAATCCTTTACTTTAGGTTTACTCACTGACTTAGTACAGCCACTCACTGACTCCCAGAGTGCATTGTGGCAGAATAAATTATGCAATTCCTTTGTTTTACAGATGTTGTTGTTTTTATTTGCAAATTTAATTTGCTGTCTTGTGTCAGTAGTAGCACAGCAAAAAGAGCAAATCAAATTGTTATACAAATAATGAAAGAGAATTTAATTTAATTGTTACCATTGTTGTGCTGAACGATGAAGTCAGTGTGTAACATCAACATAATGCCACAGTAATTAAAGTTGTTATATCACCCAGGTTCACGAGTGATTTTAGAAAAACATCAAAAGTACAAAAGAATGTTAATAAAATTCAAAAAGAGAACTTAGACAAATGATAGGTTATCAACAAGCTTTTCTTCCTTTGAAACCAAATGACTCTGATTTCATGTTGCATCACCTCGTTAACAGGAAAAAGAATTATAACGATGTAGACAAAGTTAGTGTCCACCCAAAGGAAACGCTGATCACTATAATGGTAAGTAAAAAAAAAAAAGAATGGGTCCTAACCAAACTATAGTTACAGTACATCTGAAATAAAGTCAATATTTTGACTTTTAGTGTGATTTATTTGAAGTATTATTGTTAACTGTAACAGGCTGTTAATGCAAACAGCAGGTGATCCAGTTCTGCTCATAATTTTATTCCCCAATTCTGGATCAAACATGCATTCATGGCATTTCTAATTTTTGCTTTTATCGTGCTTTTTCAGATCAGTATTAATAAGATTAGACATTTTAGCCGAGAAAGTTTCTGAAGTTGGTTGACCCAGAGAGACGGACAGGTTGACTTGTCTGGCTAAATGAATTCTATCAATCTCTAAATGTTTGTCACAGTCCCTAAAAAACAATAGAAACCCAGTAGAGACATACATTTAAATGGTTTCCATAAAAATATTCCTACCAACCATTAGCTTTGTCCTGTAAAACCATTACAAAATTACTCGTCACACTGTGTTGTGTTTTGAGCAGGGATCTATAGTTTTTTTCCAGCAGGGTCTTAAAGAAACAGGCCACGCTGAAGGTGTTTTCTATAAGCTATAGTAACAGTAGCTGAGCTAACATGTGATCTTCATCAGTCGGTGTGTGGAGCTCCAGTTGTGTGTGAGTGTGTGACTGTGAAACCATGGAAACCAAACACTCGAGTCCTCGACAGACAAACGCTTGTAAATTTGGAGACGTTGTGTTTTATCCATACTGAAGACAGACTGAAACAATGTTCCTCTGAAATAAAGAGCTCAAACACATGTGAGGAGCTTACACCTCAAGAATATGAACAGATACAGGATTTACAGGCTTACAGCATCTCATGAAATCCCATCATAGTATACAGTGGTCTGCAGAAAGTTTGGAACCCCTTGCAGAATCTGTGACAGAAATCCCGAGTAAGATCTATGTAAAAGATGTTTGCATGTAGTCCACGAGACAAAAACTAATAGCTAAAATGATTATAAATAACCCCCTTTAAAAGTCTGGGAACCCTTGGATCTTAATATTGTGTGTGGTCTGTGTATCTGTAAATTTCTTTTTTTAATCAGGGGGTGAACACTTCTGTCATTAATTACTCATCCTCGTGTGGTTCCAAACCCATAAGACCTTCGTTCATCTTCAGAACACTAAGGGAGATATTTGTGAGGAGATCAGAGAGACATCTGTCCCTCCGTAAACAGCAACAATAACTGAAATGATCCAGAAACACAGTGAAAACACCAGTAAAACAGTACATGTGACATCAGCGGCTCAACTTCAGTTCTGAGATGCTAGGAGAACATGCTCAACGCACCGTATACACAAGCTTTGACGTGTTTGACGCAAGCGGCCTTGTTTACATTTAACATTTCTTATTAGCTGTGTTTGAGACCCTCAGTTGTCCTCGATGTGAAAAGATGGATCTGAAAATGACACAATCACTGCTGGAATGGGTTCAAATATGCAAAAGATGCTGAAAACTGAAGAACCTGCAGGACACGGAGGACCTTAACTGTTCAGAAGTAACAAGGGATTAATAAACAAGCATCACAACCACACCGAGGGATTTGAAAGCGGTCATTTGAATAATTTCAGCTATTTTTGTTTTGTTTTGTGGACTATTTGTAAACATATTTGTATGTAAAATATCTTACTCAGGACGGAGCTAAATATAAAAATAGCAAGTTTCTCTCTTATTTATCAGTCAAAAAAGTTCCCAAACTTTTGCAAGGGGCTATGTGTGTGTGTGTGTGTGTGTGTGTGTGTGTAACATCATGCACACAATTCTGAAATTCTTTAAAATATATTTGCAAATCCTTCCTGATAAACTTGATATATTTTATAATTTAATAAAGTGACATTAATAAAAAGGTTTTATATTGTGAATAAGCTTGACTTTTGGGAATCCCAAGAGACGCATGTCGAAGAAGGACTGTATATACAAGATCACAGAGACTCCCGTTTAGAGGAAGAAACACCCAAACCTCCCTAAAAACCACAGAGCAGTGCATTATCCCAGTCACTCCAAACGCCCTGGCTACAGTTTACACAGGAGACACACTCAAGGTCTCGTACAGTTCCTTCAGCCAAGCATTGTTAGGGTGTCTTCCTCTGTATTGTTTGATTCGGGGCATTGAAGTTTAGAGTTGTGCACTCACGTGAGCAGCAGACATGGCGGCAGCGCAGTGAGATCAGCAATCTGAGTTTTTTTTTTGTTTTTTTTCGAAAACCTCCACCATCTCTTCAAACAATTACAGGGGAACTTACAAGAAGCAGTGGGAGGAGCTGGAGCAGAGCACCACTGTATGTAAACCAGATGTGCTGCTTGCCCTCACACACACACACACACACTGCGTCAGTGATTTAATGGGCTTCATAAGTCAAGGGCTCCAATTTAAGGAGGTCCACTCCTGGAAAACACAATGAAATCTTGTTTAGCGGCTCCTGCTGTTATGTTGCTAGGCAAGAAAGCAAGTTTACGCACTTGATCTGTTTCAGATACAGTGTGACGTTTGTTCATAGAAGACAAATGCGTTTACTTTGACAGAGAAAATGATTTGTTTTAGGAGTCCATGTCTTTGTAAAAGCCATCTGCTTTATAGTGTAGATTCTGTTTCAGAGGTTTTTAGTCAAGCTTTTTTTTTTTTTTTTTTTTTTAATCACAGCAAAGGCTTTTGTTTGACAGTTGAGCTTAGCGTTTTCTGGCTGGAGAGCTAGTGTTTTCTTAAGATCTCTGTTGGCATTTGTATTTCAGAGTGGTCGTGTTATCTACTTCTGTAACAGATTTATTTATTTACCCTAATGAACAGTAATGACTGAATTTTAATGACCATTTCCCACCTTCTCTGACTCTTCAGCTGAACACAAACATGTGTGAGGTGGACGTTATGATAAACATTTTAATTGAAAGTATGAGAATGTTTAATGTTACGCTAGCAGTTCACATCTCAGAGCTATTTTTATTTGATTTAATTTTGGTACTAAACATAAGAACGCAATAGCACCTTACAAGAAAATACGACAGAACATAGATTTAACTACAGTCAGTTTATTTGACATGTGGCTAGTTTGACTACACAGATCTAATACACCGACACGCATTCAGTTTTTACCCATTTGTTAATTTACCACATAACAGACATTTTAGCATAAATTTGTGTCCGACCTTTAAAGTGCAATAAGACATGAAAAAGAATTTGCAATCGCTTGATGTCTGAGAAAGGCGGCTGTTTTAGCAGGGTTACCAGGTTATCTCTCAGCAACCTGCCCAATTGCTACTCAAAACTAGACCGAAACTAGCCCAATCACTTTTTAGGGGGATTCCCGGTAAAAACTGATGAAAAAGATGGAACCTTGTGAGCTGCTTAATTAGTGCAAGAACATTCAGGGCACTCGTGAGCTGAGTGTACGGAGTAGAAATACAGTATATGTTTGCGCACATGAGATTTATTCCACAAAAATAAGTATAAGTTGTGTTGTAGAAGTAAACAGGATGTTTTTGGTACTGTACCTTTAAGATGTTGTGATGATGTGATTGACTGTCTTCTACTTTTATGGGGATCATGTTATTAGTCATGATCTAATCATCACAATTTCTAAACTAGCTGTATATAATTTAGTTTGATTAAATGGACTGGATCCCGTTTATGCTGTCCAGATTTTCCCATGATGTGAATTAATCATGCGTCGATTGGCTAACTGTTTGACTCTTTACTACATTATTCACACTGGTGCTGTCGTCTCTGTGAGTTATGGGTCATGTGGTAGTAACTTGACTGCATTATATCCCTTAATGATGTCGTTTTGAGTGGTATGTGTGTGGGATGTCAGAGACTGTGCATCTATGGTGGAAAACCACAAACACTGAGAGCAATAACTGCATGTTTAAATCAAGAGATCAGAAACAAACAGTGGGTTATCGTCTGCCGATGGGTACTATACATCATTATCGCCTCCCTTGTGCCACCCTTGAAATTTCAGATTTCGGCTCTGGGTGGGCTAAAGTGACGAATCTGTGTTGTGAGAGATATTTAAAATGAATCCCAAGCCATTTCATGTTGACATTAACATGAAACATTAGCATATTACTCACCCACATTCTGGTCTTTTCACATTGGTCTGAATGAAAATGTAAATTCCTTCTTTACCACTAGGTGCTGCTTTCCCCAGTGCACAGAGCAGCACTGCGCTCACAAACGCTGGTTTATCAGGCATTACAACTGAAATGAAAAGTAGATCAATCTGACTCAATGCAGATTACTGTCACTCGAAATAGGGGGTTGGAAAAATGCATCATTTGGGAGTCGTTAAAATAAATGCCTATATTTCAACCTGCTGTTGGGGACTCCTAAACCAAAATATGAACCTTTCATTTCTCTTAATAGGGGCACTTTAAAAATAGCAGGTAGAAGAACTGCCCAGCTTCATGGAGTTTGCACAGATGAGCTCCACCCGACTCTAACCCACTCTGTCAGTCAAGCCATCCATGTCTAGTTCATTGAAAGCAGACGTCACTCTCTCCCTAACCCAACAGTGCCGCCTATTCATCAGTCCCCGGCAGAAACTCAATCTCCTCTGAGAATGAGCTGTGTGAAAGGAGTCAGTGTGATTGTGGAGGGCCGTCTGTCTGAGGAGCGTCACTGAGATGCAGCTCGAGTGCTCTCAGCCAGCGGACAGTGGTGCCAGATGTCTGCCTGTCCCGCCTGACCTCCCTTAGTGTGCGGGGAACAGTGCCATGTCACCACAGTGTGAGATTGTGTTATCGCTGTTTGCACCGGCCAACCAGCCAACTGCAGTAGAAGATACCAGCTTTTCAGATATTACGGCACATCCGTATCTCACATATGTAGAGGTTGAGGTCAATAACAGTGCCGTCAGATCCTGCTTCCTTCCTCAAGCTCAAACACTACTTCCTGGAAGCTTCTAGTGATCCTGAAGAGTTTGACTAGCTGGTTCGTTGTGTGTGTAATTGGGTCTAGAGCTAAGCTGTACTGGAGGGTGGCCCACGAGGAGCAGGTTCGGACACTTTTAGGCCAGTGTTTCCCAACACTGTTGTTGGAGGCACCCCAAGACGAACACATCTAAATCATCTAATCAGCTCATTAGTGGAGACGCCAGAACCTAAAATGCAACATCCGAAATGTGTACAGAGCTGAAGTTAAACCGACATCCTCTAAAACCTATAAAGTTCCTTTCTTATCGACGTGAGTGTTGAATGCAGATCAGCATTCACAATGAAAAATGTGTGTAAACTAGAATTAAGCATAAATCAGCGAGCTCCTCTATCCACACTGAGGCTGGAATTGTTTACTAGTTTCGTGGCGGGTTTAACCATGTCAAAATTCAAATTTCACCTGTCTTTAAAATCACTGTCAGTGTGAATGAACCACAATCAAATGATTCCGGGACTAATGACAAGACACATCAGTTTTCACCGAAAACACTGAATATCAGAAATCATGAATGTTTGATAATGTTTTTTTGTTTTTGTTTCAAGTTTATATTGAGTGGATTACATTCTAGACACATTAGTGTTAGCTTCAAACAAAGCTGAAGCAGAACAGAATGTGAAAAACAGCTCTGTTCACAGCGAGTCGATTTGGTGTTTCAGAGTCTGATCTGTACAAACATTGTATACACACACTTATGTTCACACCATGTGAAAGTGAATTTTGTATCCAATGACCCCTTTAAGAGACTTATAAAAACTAGACCAATGCTATTTTTAATGAACTTAAACCTGAGTCACTTTGATGTAAGGGTGTGCTAGACGATCCTAATATGTTAATATTTTAACTGTTGTTTTCAAAATGGGTCCCAATTTATATTAGGTGTCACTAATAACTGTGTACTTACTAAGTACATATCTAGTTATGTATGTATGTAACCACATTCTAAGTACACATTGCTACATAGTATGTGTAACTAAACGCATGTAACAACTCACTGAATGGTATCTGTAAGTACAGGACATTGGTAACAACATTTGGAAGTAAAAATGTGTAATGGTGCGTTCACACCAGACACGAATGAAGCATTAAGCGCGAGTGATTTAAGTCAATGCAAAGAAGCAATTAGACATCCTGCGGCGTGATTTGCAAAAATTAAGCGGTGTGAATGACGCGATTTGCGCGAATTGAGAATTTCGCAGAACTCACGCGTCGACTGCACGAAACGCTCAATTCGCACCATCATGCTAAAAAATCGCTGAAAATTGGAGCTTGCTCTAGTAGTGATGTGATTACTAGCAAACGGAGGCAGAATTCTGAAACTATGGAGGACAAAATCATTGTCACTGTATGTGGAGGAGCTGTACGACACATCTTCGTACATTAATATAAACAGGAATAAAAAGGAAATAAATACTAGATTCGTTAAACCAAAGTTTGCCTGTTAGATACACTCAAAACAAATTTTACCTCATGTCTAACCACTACAGAGACTGAAGGCGCCTGGCAGAAGCCCCTCCCATGACGCGAATTTGCTTTTACTGTGAAGCGCATTTCACACGCAAATGAAGCGAGTAGACTCAAAATGTTCAAGCGTCCAACTACACACAAATAGTGCAATTTATTTGCATGAGTCGTATCCGGTGTGAACGTAGCTTAACGTACGCCTGCTAACAGCACTTTTTAAAAGTGTTTTACTTTATATTAAAGAGACAATGCCTATGTATTTAGCATGTAATTACTCTGATGTTACACAGCAGTGGTCAGTAAGTTAGACTTTACATATAAATTACGGTTTGTTGAATGTTACACTTTCTATTAATTGAACCGCTCCTGAGGACTTATCATGTAAGTACACTGCTATTACAATGGTTCACCAACTCCAGATCCAGCTCCTCACACTTTATATATTCCCAAACCTACCCATCTCCACCCCCTGGATTTTCATCTTTAAATATCTTACCGATGAACAAAGCTTTGACAGGTTTGGAACGACATGGAGGGTTATCCAGTTATCCATTCAGAATGTCAGTCATTTTCTTTGTTTCTAAATGAATCAGCCATTTTGAATGAATGGTATGAATAATTGATTCAGTGAATCATTTGTCACCACCTATGGTGTTGTGGACTTTTTCTTCGTTGTCTGGATTATTTATCTATTTTCCAGCCCATTCTAAAGGTCACACTCTGGACCTTATTTGCTGTTCAGGTGTTTCACCTGTGGATTGTACAGCAACTGCAATGCCTATCTTTGATCATAGCCTGCTTTCTTTTAATATTAACAACGCACTTTCCAGACCCAAACGACAACATTCCGGAATATAAATAAAATCAACCCTTTAGCTTTTTCTGTTGCAACTACTGAGCTTCCACATAGTGATCAGCTGTGATGAGCTGGCCTCCTTTTATAATTCTGAATTACGACAGCTCATAGACAGCTTTGCATCTCTCAAAACTCATTTATTAATTCTGCTCCCTGGTTTACTCCAGAACTCTGCCTGTTAAAAACTAAAGGGCGGCGTCTTGAACGCTTTTATAAACGAACTGGGCTCTTGGCACAGAATAAGCTCTTTCTGTTGCTAAATATGAGTACTGTTTTCTACTGTAAACCGCATATTGAAACCACCTTACAGCCTCCTGCACACCTTTACTGCACTGCCCAATGTATTTATGAATGAATTTATGTCTTCAGCAACAAAATAGCGGCTGTTCATCGACAGCTAAATTCCTCTGCTGACCCATATCTTTATACAGTGTCTCAATTGATCTCTTTCTTATCCCATTCTCTTCTTTTACCCTGCCATCTGAACTAGAAATTGCTAATTTTATTTATAAATCTAATTCCTCTACATGCTCACTTGATCCTATACCAACCCATTTAGTAAAAGCCTGTCTTCCTTCTCTTCTTCCTTTTGTAACTCGTATTGTTTATTCTTCCATTGTCTCAGCCATTGTTCTCTCATCATTTAAACTGGCTGCTATTACTCCAGTTCTTAAAAAACCTGGTGCAGACCCTACCAATCTGGATAAATTTAGTCCCATTTCTAAT
The DNA here is from genome assembly GCA_034779775.1 of Enteromius afrohamiltoni. Taxonomy (NCBI): domain Eukaryota; kingdom Metazoa; phylum Chordata; class Actinopteri; order Cypriniformes; family Cyprinidae; genus Enteromius; species Enteromius afrohamiltoni. Next base: position 1,261,358 of record JAUYWG010000045.1, read on the forward strand.
CTTCCTTTTATTTAATCTTATTCAAAATCTTGAAAAAGTATTTGCAATATTAACCTATATGAGCGCTTTCAGTCAGGATTTCGCCCCAAGCATAGTACTGAAAGTGCCTTGTTGTGATTAACACATGATTTGTTAATGGCTGCTGATGATGGATCCTTATCTATTCTTGTTTTGCTCGACTTGAGTGCAGCTTTTGTTACCATTTCACATGATATTTTGTTGATCAGCTATTGGTATCTCTGGAATTCCTCTCTCCTTGTTTACCCCATATCTCTCCAATCGTTCACAGTTTGTACGACTAAAACATTTTTAGTCCTGTCCCTTTCCTGTTAGCTGCGGTGTCCCCCAAGGTTCTGTTTTAGGTCCTCTGTTGTTTCTAATTTATCTTCTTCCACTTGGTAATATTTTTTCTAAATTTAGTATTAGATTTCACTCTTACGCTGATGATACTATATGTATCTACTAAGCCTGACTCTATTCTTCCACCTGCCTGTCTTTAATGATTGTCTCCACGAAAAAAAGAAATGGTTTTCTACAAATTTACAATTTTGGCAAACTTAATGCCAATAAGACCGAAGTACTCCTTATAGGTACTAGCTCTATCCTCTCCAGATCCTGTAGTTTTTCTTTATCTTTTAATGGCTCCTTGGTCTCTCCGTCTAATCAGGTTAAGAACTTGGGGGTCATCTTTGACAGTAGTCTTTCATTTGAAGCTCAAATTAACAGTATAACACGGTCCTGTTATTTTCACCTTGGTAATATCGCTCGTCTCCGCTCATTTCTCCACACAGTAATGTTATTCTTGTTCACTCATTTGTTACTTCTCGCATTGTCTACTGTTACTCTCTCAAAAACTCCATAAATTACAGCTGATTCAGAACTCTGCCTCTCGCATCACAACCCAGACTCCAGTTATACAACACGTTAGTCCAATACTCCAACAGCTTCATTGGCTCACCATTAAATTTTGCATTGAATTTTAAATTCTTCTACTAACGTATAAAACTCTTCACAACCTTACTCCAACTTATCTTTCTGACCTCATTCAGCCTTACACTTCTTCTCGATCTCTTCGTTCTTCCTCACTGGGTCTTCTTAATATACCCACTGCTCATTTAACCACCATGGGTCATAGAGCCTTTAGTCGTGCTGCCCCTGGCCTTTGGAACAACCTTCCTGTTAACATTCGCAAAACTAAACTGAAAACTCACTTATTCATTAAAGTTTATCCTACATGATTAATATCTGCACTCAAATCCTGGCCTCTTTCTCTCTATTCTCTTTACCTTTTATGGTTTATTGATATTGAATTTTTGCTATTTATACTGTTACTGGTGTACGATGACCTTGTGTGACTTGAAAGTCGTCTCAAATGAAATGTATTATTACTATTATTATTATTATTATTATTACTGGCAGTTTTAGAGTCATGATGATTTATCCGTGACAGATCTAAACCAGCCACAGTATTAGCACACTCAGCAAAAGATATGAATAAATATTTAATTTTTTGTCAATATTGCACACCTCTGCTTCGATGTTTTCTGAGAGTGTAATGTTGTTTTGAAGACTTAATTATACATTGTTTTGTGTTTGACAGGTTCTGGACAATTATGAGCGAGATGGTTTCCAGTTCCTGGCGAAGGTCTTCAACTCATCACATTCCTTCCTGGAGGACCTGACCGGCTTGACTTTACTCCATCAGGAGACTCAGGCAGCTGAGGTTAGGCTTTTCATTTGTGCTCATATTCACATTCAGACCCGTCACTGACAAATGCTGTGTGCATTCATTATTAAATGATCATATCCATTTACACACGTACACACTGAAATATACAGTGCACAGATGGTTATAGATGAAAGAGCCTTTAAGTCCTGTACCCACTAGTCCTGTTTGGAGACGAGTGAATGATGAATGATCTGTTCACTAGCAGCTCGGACACGAAAAATCGAAGAAATCTGATCAGGCTGATGCTTTTAAAAAGAAAAAGAGGATCTCCATTGAAGCATTTAGTTTCTGTCTGCTTGACATATGGTGTACACACACAATCCAGAGCCCTCCACACAATACACACATCAAACACAGACAGTCAATATCAGCCTATATATATACAGAACTGTGAATTCATAAAGGTGTTCTGCATTTCTTCATTTAGAAGACACTTTTATCCAAAGCCACTTTAGACGGTAGAGGATCAAAGGTGAGTCCTAACAGAGCCGATGTGAAGATTAGAACTGCTGGGAGGAGAGATGTTATGAGTCAATCTCAAAGAACATGTGCTAAACATCAGTATTTAATAATCATTTAATTCTGTTTTTGTTTCCATTTTTTTGTTACATAATTGGTCTTTATATATTTATTTATATATGATTAATTAGATTCATTAATTATGGTAAAAAATGTGTTAAAATTATTGACATATTTGCCCCAGCCCAGACCTATGTGGGTCATCAGACATTTAATTGTCTGTTAATTGATGACAAATATGATGCAGGGCAACAACTCGCTGCATGATGGAGGTGTAAAGACTACCTGAAAACCATACTTGAGTAAAAGTACAAATACCTTACTTTAAATGACTCCATTCCAAGTTACACGTCACCAATTCCAATAAGACTTGAGTAAATGTCTTAAAGTACCCGATCTTAAAAGAACTTAAGTATTTTACTCGTACTGAATGTAGGGTCACAGAACACCAAGAAATGGGAAAAACAAGAAACTGTTTATTTATGAGGTTTTATCACAGTTTCAGTCAAACTCAAATGTTCAAAAAAGGCAAACAATTAGTTTTTTCAAAAAAAGGTATGTTCAGTCTACAATGGACAAAAATAAATAAATACAAATAAAATTCAGAGCTGACTTTGATTTGATGTACCTCTCTGTCTCATAAGAGGGCGATATTTTTATTCAGCTTCAACAAAAGCAGTCATGTCACTAATTAATGTGAAACACCTGGTATTTGGCAGCTGCTAATTCACGTTCATGAGGAGTAGCCTCATTTAGCTCATATACTGTAGATAAATAGCATCCAGTACCTTCAGCACCCTGCAGATGGCGATACCACCTCTTCTGCCCAAGAAATTATCCTTGGTAGATAAAGACGCCGACTTGTCGCACACAATCACAATGTAACGAGTAACGGTAAGTGTCTGTTCAAATTTAGTGGAGCCAAAAATGTGGATGAGTAGAGAGTAAAAGTTACATTTTATGTTGTATATACATATAATGTAACTTTTAAACTTTTGAAAGTGCTCCTGCAACACGGTGCTAGGGATGTAAACTTTTTGAATTGGATGATCAGGGTAAATTGTTCTTATTTTGTCTGCTGGGAAACATGTAAGTGCCAAAAAATATATACTTATATACAGGTCCTTCTCAAAAAATTTGCATATTGTGATAAAGTTCATTATTTTCTGTAATGTACTGATAAACATT
>JAUYWG010000045.1:1268182-1329663 GCA_034779775.1 Enteromius afrohamiltoni
TATATGAAAGTCTAATGTTTATCAGTACATTACAGAAAATAATCAACTTTATCACAATATGCTAATTTTTTTAAAAGGACCTGTGTGTATGTGTGTGTGTGTGTATATATATGTCAATATATATGTCTAATATTAATATTTATTTAAACTACAGAAATCTTGATATAAATTCAATTAAACCTGGTGTGCTTGTTTATATAAAAAATATACAATATATAAAAAAAGTGTATAATTTAATTGACATTCAAATAATTGTCTGTTCCTGAGACAAGACAAAGGACTTTAGTAGACTTAGAATATTATACACTGCGTTTTTTTTTTGCTTTTTTTCCCCTGCTAAAGATCTTTTTTGTTCCACAGAAGACCGAGGAAATGAATAATTTTTTATTAATGCTGATAGAAAACCTCTTTAATAATTGTTTTACATCCGATCCCTTTATTCATTTGGTTCTGATCCGATCTGCTGCCACAGTGTTCTTCACAAAATCCAAAATAAATATTTATCTTAAGCCAAGTCCCACAGTGCTTTCTCATTTCTCTTTTAGTTCTGACGATAGTTAATAATTGATGCCTCTGCAGTTGATATGTAGGGCATTCCCTCTCCTGCAGTGTTCTCCCATAAGAGCGCCATTCATTTCAGCACAAACGTCTCTTAACAGCTGAACGTGAGACTGTGTTTTTTTGTGTAATAATTAGTCTCGGTGAACCACCTCTGATGACTGGCTGTTACGAGCCCAACCTCAAACTCAGACAGGCAGAGCGGCTGTTTGAGGAGCGGCTTATCGGCCCGGAGTCTCTCGCTAACATTGGAGGTCAGTATTTACAGTGCAATGCAGTCAAAGCGTAACCTTTCCCCCAGTCCGTCCCAGCTGTTTGGCAGTGTGTACGGATTGCAGTCGAACTAGATGAAAGTTGAAGGTTTTTGCACACCCTGGAAATATAAATATATTAGAAACAGAAAGACTTACAAAAGAGTGGTTTATTTAGAAAACATAATAACTAAATATAAAAGATGGTACATATTTGTATTTGGTATGCACTACTGACAGCATGTGATGCTTCTTGTTTCGCAGATGTTTTGTACACTGGGACGGCTGATGGAAAGATTGTCAAAATCGAGGGAAAGAACATTCATGTATTGGCAACACTCGGCAAGCCACCATGTGGTAAGAATACTGTTTCCTCAAACGTTTTGTAATGTGGTATTTCAACACGAGTGAGCTCGGGTCCATGGTTCGGTTGCACAAGCACTGAATCTTTGTAACTTTTTTTTAATATTTAGACATTACTTTGGTGGAGGTTTATTTTTAGCATTTCCAGATACTTGTTTAAGATGTATTGATGCATGTTGAAATTATGAACACCATGTGAGTCATTACTAGAATATAAAAATACAATTTAATATTATAATAAAATAAAAATGAAGACTGGAATTATTACACAGAATATGACTGTGTACTGTATATGCATATCTAAATACACACATGCATGTATACATTTCAGAAAAATGTTATATGTTAAATATATATATATATATATATATATATAAAATCTAAATTATATAATATAAAAAAAAATACATATTAAATATACACACATATATGTATATATACATAGTTTTTGTTATGTAAATAATGAATTGTGTTTATTTCACTGGTGCGTCACATTCATGCATGTAAAGGGATGTGCATTAATGTAATGTGACATATTAAAGCCCTGCATAGAGATGCTTGAATGTTTGATGAAGGTATAGTTTTAAGACTGTAGGATAGGCATTTTGACACAGTGGATATGCTCCTTCCTGTAGCACGGCTGTGTTGAAAACTGATGACACCGTGAAAAAAAATGTGCTTAGGATTTTAATTAGTGTTTTATTCCATCAGACGCGTTGTTATATAATAATTCCTGTATGCTCATTCATTGTAGTTTGAATAATTAGTGTTGGATGTCCGTCAAGTCACTTGTTTCCTGATTCAAAGGCTCTCGAGAGTATGAACACACTTGTGGACGTCCTCTGGGAATCCGCGTGGGGCTGAATGGCACCTTGTTTGTATCTGATGCCTATTTGGGACTGTTTGAGGTCAATCCTGTCACAGGTAATACACGACAATCCACATATTCACTACACATTTAAAGAATGCTTTTTTTCTTTCCCCCCCCACACAACTGGAGCATCTTCACACCTGTCATCCAACAATAGTTCACAGTATAGTATAGTTCATTTGTCTGTCTGTTTTGGTGTTTAGGTGAGGTGAAGTCTCTGGTGAGCACAGGGAAGATGGTTGGCGGTCGCCGTCTGGGATTTGTCAATGATCTGGATGTAACTCAGGATGGGAAAAAGCTGTACTTCACTGACTCCAGCAGCAGATGGCAGCGCAGAGACTTCATGCACCTGATCATGGAGGCCACGGCAGATGGACGGTAACTGAGACAAGAAAAATGCACTGGCACATCTGGTTTTCACGGGTTTTTGCGTTGTGTGTTGTTTTCATAGGGAATGATGTTTTCAAACAGTATCTGATGTTGTTCGTTTGGTTATTTCAGTGTTCTTGAGTATGACATGGAGACTAAAGAAGTGACTGTGATGATGGAGAACCTGAGGTTTCCAAACGGCATCCAGCTCTTCCCTGATGAGGAGTCTGTTCTGGTGGCTGAAACCACAATGGCCAGAATAAGGAGGTGATGTTAACAGAGCTATCACTGTAACTGTTACTATTAATTGAGTCAAAAATACAGTAAAAACAGAACAGTAGTGAAATATTACAACAATTTAAAGCCGCGGTCCATAACATTTTTGGGGTTAAAAATACTCCAAAATCAATATTTGAGAAAGCACATAAACATAAAGAAGCAGTCTCAGTTAGTATAGGCTATCTTTTCCTTCACCTGAGGATCCTGTATTGGTTAGCAGCTGGAAGAATAATAATAATCTGCAGGGTTTGATATGAGCTAATCGATCTTTAGATTTAATCACCATTGGTATATTCCACAAAAGTATTAATAATATTAATAATTTAATATTTTTTAAATATTAAAGATAAATGTTTAAGCAGTACGTTGTAATGATCCCCCTCTACATTACTGTATTTTAAAGGTTTTGAACGATAGTGTATTTCTGAGATGCTCATGTTTGCATTCAGTACAAATCTGAGTAATCAATAAGTCCTGTGCATCAGTAAAGTCCTGTGCATTATCCAGTGTAATGTAAAAATATTCTGTTTCCGCTTTTGGGCTGATTTGTTATCACTTCTTTATCGCCTCGCACAGCTGAATTCTTGAGTTACGTAGCGCTCGTTCACTGCTCTTGATGGCTCGTGTCTGCTCGAGGCACAGGCCATTCTCCTTACCTGGATAAATGATGAGTGCATGCAGTTGCCAAGGCAACAGGCTCCATCATTAAGCTTCCTGTGTGGAGAGTGTGTTTCTCTTACTAAAACGAGCATGGTCTCGGTGTCGCAGGAGCTTTAATATTAATGCACTGTAAGGCCGTGCTCAAATCAGGAGTTTTATGTTGACTCTGGCTCTTCTCATAGGGTTGCTGATGAATTGAATGCACGATTGTTACGCTGCAAACAACTCCCAACGTTTATAGTCTCAAAAACACAAACACAGACTGATTCATGGGTTTAGCTGTTATATCACTTGATGTATCTATTTGCTTTCTGTTCCCAGAGTTCATGTGTCTGGTCTCAATAAAGGAGGTATGGATACGTTTATAGACAACCTCCCGGGGTTTCCTGACAACGTCCGGCGCAGTTCTTCAGGTGGATACTGGGTTGCCATGTCTGCTGTGCGACCCAACCCGGGCTTCTCCATGCTTGACTTCCTGTCTCAAAGACCCTGGTTAAAGAAACTCATATTTAAGGTAGAATTGTTAATAATTATTATTTAATTTATTTTCCTAATTTTTAAAAAAGGACAAGTATTTAAACCTATAAAATATGTATAGATTTTTATTTAAATGTTTGGTCGCACTTTAATTTAAGGTCCCATTCTCGTTATTATATACGACTTTTTCAATAAAGTCCTAATTTGCTGCTTATTAATGGTTAGTAAGGTAGTTGTTAAGTTTGGAGTAGGGATGTAGAGTGTGTGATTTGATACAGTACTAATAAATAAGGTAATAGTAAGAATGTATCCTTAGAAAGGTAACAGTTAACAATTTTTTTTTACTTGAAATCACAAATTAATCGCATTAAATAGACAAATAAAATTTAAATTCTTAAAATGTGTACATCTGAAATGACTTTTGTAAGCTTTTGTTAAACTGCATATCTTGTATTATTCAGAGAAAATAGCCTTGATGCTGGCAGGGTGTTTAGAAGTGAATAAATCAATCATTTTGAAAAGTAGATTAATAAATTACAGTAAAATACATACTTTTTCCAAAATAGACAAATGAGTTGAAAAATGTACAGTCATTAGTTTAAATCGTTTAACAATGTAGTTCAATACAGTGGTAAAATAATAAATAAATCACTTCAAATGGACAAATATTTTTCAAAATGACTGTTCAAATGTCTATATTATTTGTCTGTTTATTTACAAATGCAGTGTAAAGAATAAATGTATGTATATATTGACAATATGCGAATTATAAAAATATTAAATCTATTTATAAATGACAAATTATAGGAATATAAATATGCAGATACATTTTATGCTGTGTGTGTATTTATACGTACAAAATAAATATACACAATAAAAACACACACATTATGGAAAAAAACCCAAACTTTTTTTAAGTTGAGTTGAGTCAAAGGAATAGTTCTGTGAGTAAATCATGACAATATTTACAACTTCTCCTTCGTTAAACAAATAATACAAACTATTTTCTAAGTGACAATTTATAGCGTTTTTGTAGTTGTTTAACAGTTGAGTATAATACTGAAATCATGTACTTTCAATGGTTTATTTAAATGGTCTAAAATGTAGTTAAATGTAACAAATAAATCACTTTTCTTTTGAAACGATAAAATTAAATAATTCCTAAAACATGATGACATTTTGTTACACTCCATCCAGCTGCCTTTACTGCATATATATGTAAAAAACGTATGTGTGTGTTTCAGCTCTTCAGTCAGGATACTCTGCTGAAGTTCGTGCCACGCTACAGTCTGGTGGTGGAGCTGCAGGACGGAGGGACGTGTGTGCGCAGCTTCCACGACCCACACGGCATGGTGGCGGCCTACGTCAGCGAGGCACACGAGTACAACGGGCACCTGTACCTGGGCTCCTTCCGCTCGCCATATCTGTGCAAGCTGGATCTGAGCAAAGTGTGAAACGCGTCACGAGCCTGACAGATGCTCTACTCGAGTCATTTCACCCTGGCTTCCAAACTAACAGATTTCGAAGCAATTAACGTTGGCAAACATCAACAAGAACACTTACTAGCATCTTCCATATTACAGTCAACACTGAACAAACACAGTCCCTTCATTTGATCCCCATTCGTTTAGCTCTGACAGACGCCTCTGTTTTTGTTCCATTAACCCGTGTGGGCGACTTTCTTTTTTTAGAGATGCGCCGTGCCTATTAAGCTCTCTGGCAGGCTGTTTCTTAAATCAAAAGATGTGCCATTGCTATTTTTGTTTCTCCCCCTTGTGACAGAAATTATGCCGTTTCTGTACTTGTTTTATTTGCACCGAATGTCGTCTGGCTCTTAAAATAGAGCTGCCAACAGCTTCTTTTTTTTTTTTAAGGCGCTGTGATACGAAACAATCATTTCTGTGGGTGGCAAGTGTTTGGGGGAAGTGAAAGGTAGCTTCATTTCATTATAAAATTATGCACAGATCTCCTGAAACACAACTATAATTATCTCTGGCTTTAAAAACGTTTGAATGTTTTGGTTTATTTTTAACTGAATGGTTGAAGTATTTTGTTCTTAGGTGTCATCCTCATTATTTGTATATGTTGCTGAAATGAGATAAATGCTGCTGGCTTTATAGTGTTTACCACACCTTTACACACGTGTCTGTGCATTTTCCATTCGTCTTTAAGAAATATCAGCAATAATGTCATATATAGCAGCAGTGGTTCTCAATTGGTGGATTGTGGACCACTTTACGAGACAACAGTGAGGTGAAGAAAAACTGCTAAATGAAAATAATAAAATGATTAAATTCATCTTGCGTAGTTTGCAAAGCAAAATAAATGGGAAATTAGTTCGCCCTAAAATTAAAATTCTGTCATTATATGAATTTTGATGATATCACTTAATTTGTGTTCTGAAGATGAATGGAGGTATTATGGGTGTGTAATTAATGACTCAATTTTTATATTGGGGTGAACTAACTCACTGAAATGTACAAAAAAATTGTAATCAACCTCTGCACATCCAAGATGTAGATGAGTTTGTTTGTTCATTAAATCTGGAGAAGCAGCATAGCATTACTTGCTCATTAATGGATCCTCTGCAGTGAATGGGTGCCGTCAGACCAGTAGCTGATGACATTAAGAAAAAACTCCCACAAACCACATGATTCTAGTTCATTAATCAATGTTTTGTGAAGTAAAAGTTGCAAGAAGCAAATCCATAATGCCTTTAAACTTCAAATTTCCTTTTGGCTAAACTGGTCTTGTCTGGATCAGAAGGGAAACCTGCACAGATCGAGCCGGTACCAACACAATATGTGGTTGTATTTTAATGTGAGATGGAATTGGAGGAAGCTGGTATTGTTATTTCAGCTAGAAGCAATGGTTTGAAGTTAAAATTCCTTTATGATAGATTTGTTTCTCAGAAACATGCATCTTTTTCTAGTCCGTCACTTAACGTCTGATAGACTAGAAAAAGATGCATGTTTGGCTGTAGTGCTGTGGATTATCAGACTCTCATTCTGACGGCACCCATTCACATTGGCGAACAATCGCTAAATTACTTGAAATCTGTTCCTGATGAAGAAGCAGACTAATGTGTTGTGTTGTTTTATTAAACATTATAATATATAATCTAATTACTTATTCAAATGTACATCGATCACAAAAGCAATTTTGGCTCTAGTTTATGAGCACTGCCTCATGTCCACTCCAAAACTGGCAAAACAAATCCAGTCGAGAACCTCTGTCTCGTTGGATGCTTGCAAACACCTAATGGCCATATGGAGTACATTTCAAGTAACACAGTAAATGAGTAGTAAATAAATATATATATATATATATATATCAATAAATCGGTTCGTAAAAACACAATAGATGTGTGTTTGATCAGTGCTGGTGTCTTTCTAAAGCCAGCTTGCTCAGAAGAGCCGTGGCTCGTACCAAAAGAGACCAGGGCTCTGAGAGATTGAAGTGATGCCCCCTGCGTAAAATACATCAGAGAAGCTCACTGAATAATTTACACTCAGAGTCAACATCCGATGAACTGAAGGTCACTGTACATGATATCCCATCAGTGCGCTGTTCACTGCGGCTCACTTTATTTTCACATCGTTTGGTATTAAATTAGCATTACATTTCAGGTGGAAAACAGTTTTCAGACAATATCCCTTGAACGACATTCGAAGTATGTAGTTGACATCGTCTTCTTCCATGGAATGGACCAGACGTCAAAGTGACAGAAGAATGTCTGGAAGAGGAAACAAATATTAAATTGTCAATTCACAATTTCAAAAGATAGTTAGTTAATATAGTCCATTTATACTTTTCTTGATACATATTTAACAAAAAAAAAAAAAAAACATTGAAAGAAATGTAAAGCTGAATTTTCAGCATAATTGCTCCAGTCTTCAGTGTCTCATGATCCTTCAGAAATCATTCTAATATACTGATTTGCTGCTCTGTTATTACTGGTGCTCATGTGTTAATAATAATGATGATGATTATTATCAACAGGCCCGGATTGGCTAATCGGCAGGAATGCCTTCACTCAGTCGCACTTTTTATTCATTCATTTATTTTTTTACCATCTCCTCGCTCTTTTTATTCAGCTCCACTCTTTTTATTTATTTCCTCTCTGCCCCGCGAGCAGAATGCTGACATAATTATGACGTAATTATCATTCGACAGCGGCACCTTGCTCAACAGCAAAATCAGTTAAGAGATACGCGAGAGATGAAAATGGATAATAAAAAAACATTTTTCGTTAAAACCAGCGGCAGCGAGAGTACAACAACACATGAAGACGATGAAACGGCCGGTAAGTTAACGTTAAGCTAGTTAGGAGCAGTTCAAACCACCGCTCATGTTTATGCATTAAACTTTTTTTTGTATTCTTGCATCTTAGTGGGACAGACTTAAAATTACATGAAAAATACATGATAGTGTCATTAGAATGTTGAAAACATTTTATTTTAATCTTTATTTTATACATATAGCTTATTTGTATTTATTAGCTTTTTTTTTCATTTCAAGGTTTGGATAAAATAAAGAAAATAAATTCTGATACTGTTAAACATTACATTGTGTTAACTGTTCAAATAAATCTTCACTGTGAAGCAACACTTAGGCTACTGTATTTGCACTGAATTGGAAATGACATTATTTTAATATAGTCAGTAAAGTGGTACTCCAGGGCTGAAAAGGACTCCCACTCTGGCCCTGATTATCAATATTGAAAACTGATTTTGATTGAAAGGGTCATATGATGCGATTTCAAGCTTTTCTTTCTCTTTGGAGTGTAACAAGCTGTTAGTGTATAGATAAGGTCCCTGGAGTTACAAAGATTAAAGTTTCAAAACCAAAGAGATATTCTTTATAAAAGTTGTGACTTGTCCACACCCCCCTCCACTTTTCTACGTCACAGAGTGGGTTTATTTTCCAAACACCGCCCAAATGTTTACAAAGAAAGAAGGCGGAGCTATTATTCTTTCTGTAGTGTTGCTGCAGGCGCCATGTTCTGGAGACGCTGTGTGTTGTTGTGAAAGTGCTTCCAAAAAAGGACACGACTAGAAATCAGTGTTAAGTTGTGTTTCCAACACTGTTCCAGAACAGTTGAGTGTGTTCAGCACATTTCCGGAGGACTGATTCCTGAAGCTGACAGAGCAGTCTATGCTGGCTGTGCACAGAGACTAGAAAGAGAGGCGGTTCTACCTCTGCTGCTGACCACTCACAACCTTTAAGATAGGGAGCTTTTCTTATTAAAAGAAGCTGCTGCTTACTATTCAAATGGTGAAGGGTTGTTTCTCCGATCACGAATGCAGACGTGCTGTTATGTTCACGAGGCGTGATGCAATACCACGTGTAAAAACACAGAACTAACTCATGATCATCAGTCATTCTGTCTCCACTGGATCAACAATGTTTGAGGTATTCGGCCAATCAGAGCACACCTCGCTGTTTTAGTACAGTGAGCTTTGCACAAATATTATTCTCATAATATTTAGACTTTATTCTCTGAATAACTGGTCTTTGTTCTCATATTTTCAATTTATTGTTGTAATTCTGACTTTAATCTTGTAATCGTAGGTTATAAATCTAAACATGGACTGAAGCAGTGTTGAGCAGTAATGCTGTGTGTTCAGCGTGAGTCCTATTGGTTAAAGCTGCTTCGGAGAGTGAGATCTGCTCAGGATCTGACAGGAATATCTCGTGTGCTGACATTTATCCAATCAAAGATCTGATCAGCTCCAGTTCTGCATCACAATAACCAGGTCTGATGAAACGTGTCGACAGACTCTCGTGTTTCTCACATGCATTAACCGGCCCAGCCGTTATTATTGCGTGATTATTATATAAAATAATGTCTTGATTTATTTTCTGAATATGTGTTTCTTTGTTCTCTGTTCATCTTTTGCAGAGAGTGAAGTAGTCAGTGACCTTTCATCAGGATGTTATAACTGAAATGACGTTTCTTTTCGGTTGAGCAAATTCTGGTATTGAGTTTTCACCTTCACCATTCAATCATATCCAGATGGAGACAATACAGCCCCTTTTCTTTTTTCACCTTGAATATCCTTCTGCACAGATCACATTGTGGCACTGAATGTTTTCATGTTGACTAACTGAATGCATTCAGATGTCTGGAGCTGTCTTTTTTGGGTGATAGTGTATTTAGTTGATGTTTAACACATTTATGTTGTCATTTTGCAAAAGTGGGATCTGGACATGATTGATTGACTGAAGCAGACCAAAGCACTTTATAAACACATAACACATGGTCTCTTATCTGTTCCCAGTGCATCAGTAGTACTGAGGAATAATGATTATCTTTAAACTGGATTACATAAACACTGAGTGCTCATAATAAGATTTTAATACATTTTTTAAATGCTCAAAATTAGATTATAGTTACTTATAGGTACACATTATTCATAAAATGGCAGCAAATTATTTATTATTTATAATTATTTATTGATTCTCTCTAATTCTTCCCTCATCTGGAGCTTTCTCTAAAGCATTCTTGCTGTGAGTCACAATATTGAATCATCGTGTAAATAAATCGGCAAACCATGCTTTGAATTTGATGTATGAAGAAACAAACAATTACACTGAAACATAGCAGCATATCCACTGACCTTCAGTAACTGTTCAATCTGGTCTGGACAGAAATATTAAAAAAAAAATACATTAAAGTACAGTAGTCAACATTTTAGAGCGTATCAAAATCGTTCTTTGTCCTAAGACATGAATGGGTATTGTTTGGGTTTTAGGACAACTTTGATGAAAGATTATATTCAACTTACTCCAATTCCACTAGCATTTAGTTCATGCTAAGTATACTACAAATGCATTCACTTTTTTAAGATTTTAGTCTTATTTAACATTTTAAGACTTAATTATTGGCTTATTATCAACTTACAAACTCACAGCAGTTCAAAATTTCCAGTTCGTAAAATCCTTCTGTAATGTAACTTTTACATTATTGTTGTTTATTTCAGTAATTCATATTTTATTAAATAAAATAAAACTTTTTAGAGAATTGTCTGCCTTCTGGAGAGTATTTGCTGTATCTGTACTCAAGGGGCTCTATTTGCTTTAATTCCTGCCTCAGATCAGCGTGGCATGGAGGTGATCAGCTTGTGGAACTGCTGAGGTGGTGAAGCCCAGGGTAGCCTGCAGCTCATCTGCATTGTTTGGTCTCTTGTTTCTCATTTTCTTCTTGACTATACCCCATAGGTGTACTAAATACATACATTTAGGTGTGGTGGGTGTTCTGGCCGCTCAAGCAGACCAACACCACGGTCATTTAACCATCTTTTGGTGTTTGTGGCAGTGTGGGCAGGTGCCAAATCCTGCTGGAAAATCAGCATCTTTAAAAAGCTGCTCAGCAGAAGGAAGCATGTAGTGACCGAAATTTCTTGGTAAACACAAGCAGATGACATTGCTCCCCAAAACATCACAGACTGTGGAAACAGCACTGGACATGAGCTTCTCCACCCTTCCTCAAGACTCCAGGGTCGTTGTTTCCAAATGAATCACAAAACTTGCTCTCATCTGAAAAGAGGGCTTTGGAGCACGGGGCAACAGTCTTAGCCCAGCCTTGTGAGGTTCACCCAAATTCTTGATTGGATGTTACTTGACAATCCTCATAAGGCTGCGCTTCTCTCGGTTGGTTGTGCATCTTTTTCCTTCCGCTCAACTTTCTGTTTACATGCTAGGAGACAGCGCTCTCTGTGAACAGCCAGCTTCTTTGGCAGTGAATGTTTGAAGTCCTTAACATGAGTA
This sequence comes from Enteromius afrohamiltoni, assembly GCA_034779775.1. Taxonomy (NCBI): domain Eukaryota; kingdom Metazoa; phylum Chordata; class Actinopteri; order Cypriniformes; family Cyprinidae; genus Enteromius; species Enteromius afrohamiltoni. The sequence continues at coordinate 1,279,784 of JAUYWG010000045.1, forward strand.
ACCCACATTGCATTGTTAACTAGATAACTCTGTAATCCGTAACGGACTGGAAGTGTCGGCCAGCGAGGGCTGTCTTCGTTCCTCATGTTCTGTGAATGATCTTGTTTTCTGCGGTTAGAGGCAGTGATGTACGGACACAAGAGTTCTCCTGATGCAGCACACAATAGAGCTCTGTGTGCTCAGATGCTTTCAGATTCACTTCCCTTCATTTCTGATTCCATCCATCGCTATAATAAAGATGCCATTGTGTGTTTCCAGTCAAATGATGCAGTTCTTCTGCTGTGTTATGATGTCCCACACAAACCTGTCAGACATGCCTGTTCCAGCAACACACCATCACCATCATCAGCTAAAGCTCCTCAGTACACTTTGAGAGCTCTTTGATTGCAGTAATGATGAAATGAAGGATGAATATGATAAGGAACACTGCAACACACTACAAGCACACTAAAAATGGTTCAACCCGAATTCCAGAAATGTTGGGATTTTTCTTTTTTAATTTTGAATAAAATGAAAAGATTCAGTGGGGAGAACATCTAGCAACTGATTAAGTTGAATGACACCAGGTCTGTAACATGATTAGCTATAAAAGGCACGTTATGGATCTCTGTAACCTGTAATCTGTAAACGAGTGTACCGGACTGTTTCAAAGTGGACAAGTGTTCTGTGGTCAGACGAGTCCAGGTTTGACATTCTTGTAGGAAATCACAGACGCTGTGTACTCCAGGCTAAAGAGGAGGACATCTTCAGCATCTTATCAGAGGAATTTGTTAGGTTTGATTTGTAAAAATTAAGTTGTTCAAATTGAAAGCATTCCTTTGTTTAATCTTTTGCTAAAAACATTTGCATCAAATCAAAAAACACAGAAACTTAGAAAATGGAAAGAAAAAGAAGTTCACAATGCACTGTTAGACTTTTAACAATAGGTTGTTTTGAGGAGGTGCGAATGCAGCTGGAGGGCAGGAAGTGATTTTTCTCCATAGGAACCAGTAGCAGAAAACTCCTGTGTTTTGTGTTGTTTATGGATGTTCAGATCAGTCAAACCGAGAAAACACAAGGAGTTGTTATTGGGAAAATGTGTTGGAGTGAAAAATCAAGAACCTGACTGAAAAACGCAGGAAAAAGTGGCTTGTAAGCTGTGTTTGGGAGAAGGCAAGTCATATAATACTGGTGTGTGCAAATGGTAAATTTAAGATATAATAATAATGTTAAAATATGAATGAAGAAATATATTAAGATACAGGGTAGCACAGTCATAATTCTTAAAGGTCATAAAGGAACATACAAGACTGCGAACGAGTGGCAGCTTTTTAGTGATTACATGGAAGCTCTCTATACTATAATCAATTCAGGATTGAAATCAAAGTTGTTTTATGTGCTGCTAACAACCCATGGCCACAAACCCTGTGTGCAGGAAACGTTTAAGGAGTAACATATCCCGCCGCATCCCTCATATAAATACGGCTTTCTCTTCTGAAATACCTTGTTTGCAGGGTAATTTTAGCCTGTATCCAGTGCAAGTATTTCAATTTAGTTTAAAATGGCTCCGCTTCATAATATAATGATAATAATAATAATAATAATAAATACTTTCTTATTCACATCATATCTATGTGCGGCGTTTAGCATTTAGTGTATTCAGACGTCTCATGGTAAATACTTAAGAGTCGGCAGCACTGGATTATCCATCTGTATTAATGTCCTAGAATATTATTGCATCTTATATGAATCGATTTTACGGACAAGTATTATCCGACTCGGCTCCTCCTGGCCCCAGACGCCAGTCACTTTGTCCTGTTTTTCAGTCAATTTCTTGATTTTTCATTTCTTATGAACAACACTTTTTCCTACACAATAACAGCTCCGTGTGTTTTCTTGGTTTGACCGATTTAAACATTCATAAACACAGGAATTTAGCACTTCTGCTACTGATTCCTATGAAGAAAAATCTCTTCCTGCCCTCCAGCTGCATTTCGCGCCACAGCAATAGCATCGTGCCAACAAACTATAATACAGTACGTTATTGTAGTTTTATAAATTCAACTGAGTTTTTTTGATTACAGTAAAGTTGTTCAGATGAACACTGCCACACTAAACTCAGTCACAACCTATGAAATTAATCAGCAATGTTATGCTATTCTGTACAATATGTGCAATATTATATTTTACGTTGTGTAGCTATGCTGTTAATATGCATCTGCCATAACAGCACAATACAAGTAATGTCTCAAACAGTGTCTTAAATCCTTCTGTAACGCATAAAGAATGAAGAAAGCACTCACTATTAAACAACAGTTTAGTGTTACTGTTCACTCAGGAGTACATGCTGTTCATATATTTAATAAATAATATATACATCTTTCAACATGTTTGCACACATTTTGCTCATTATACAAGACAAAACCAGTATAGTCAGTCAAAGGAGACATAAAAAGAGCAGATGATCTGGCTGATGTTAGTGTGATGTGTGTACTTGTATTCTTTGGATTGGTTGGTGCTCCAGATTTCATTTTAATGCAGTTGTTTTCGGACTTGTATGAGGATTGATGTGATGTCAGAGATCATGACAGAGCCATTCATCTCTCTAACCTGAGTAGAGCCATCTTTTCAGATCTTCCCAATGCTTTGGCTGGATTCTGTGGCTCCTGAACCTAGAGACTTGTATCAGTGACAATCAGAGGATGATTCTCTGTGTAGATAAGAGTATTTTCTTTAATAATGAAAAAAATAACTTTATTAAAGACTCGATCATCGCGGGGTGTCTAAAGATAGTAAATGTTGTGTAGAAGAAGGGTTAAACTGAACAGCGTTGTGTACATCTCTGCTGTCTTTGAAATGCAGATATGTCATATATCAGCCGTCAGCTCTGAAAGGCCATGTCAGACGTCTGTTTAAAGCTTTGGGTGAAACGTTCACACACATGCGCTCTTTTCTCAGAACTGTTTTGTTAAGCGTCTCTGCGTGTTGTTACGATCACATCAGTGGTTGAGTGTAAAGCCAGCTGTGTTGTGTTTACAGCCACTCTTAGTTAAACATATTTGTCTTTCATCAAGAGGCTTAAACCTCCTAAACGTCCTCACAAGCGAGTACATGGCTTCTCATTCATTGATATTTGCAGTGCCAGTGTTTAGATTATTCACCTCCTCGTTTCTGCTCTTTGAACTGTTTGGCCTTGATTTGATTTTAAATAGGCCAATCTGTCGAAAAAACATTAATATAAGCCACACTCCTGAAAATAATGGAAATTTTCACAACAGAGAACAGAACCACCATTTTGGGTTCAGCTCTTGGAAGAACCATTTGTTTGTTTCCTTTTATTATGACGAACGTCTCGGTTATGTATTGTAACCCTCGTTCCATGAAGAAGGGAACGGAGACGTCACGTCAGTGACCAACGAATAGGAATCTCACTTCAAGATTTTCAATATACTCTGCGTGTATGTAAACACGCCAATGAATTTGGCATACGCTGATTAGCAGCCAGCTGAACCTAATCGCAGCGATCGCAATAAATAGATCAGTGGAAGAAGCGTTCATTAGGTTTTTGCTGAGGAGCCAGTTCCATGGCGAAGGGACGTGACATCTTCGTTCCCTTCTTCAGGGAAATGAGGGTTACAATACGTAACCTAGACGTTCCCTCTCAGTCGATCACTTCGACGTTACGTCTGCAACCGTCGAATAGGGATCCCTACCAAAGCGCCATGGAACCTGCCCCTTCCAGCGTCGTGTTTGGTCTCTGGGATGGGACTCAACCTCATGAACCAGCACTGCACTACCTCAGTAACTGGAGCTCTGGGATGTCTGATTAGATGAATGGAGGTCATGTCGCTTAGATATAAGACGGAACTCATACAATCATGATTTTCGCATGCATATGGAATATACGAGGAGACTGAAACCCTCAAAAATACTGGGGATATAGTACAATTTTCTCTTACCATGAATACCCCCTGAGATCCTAGAAGTTAGAAGACCTTGCACAGGAGCTCTGCTATAAGGCTCATTGGGGAAACGCATATTTGCGCAGTCCCTGTGGCCAGCTGTGTGCCAGGGCGTCTCTGCCTAAGGTTCCCTTGGTCAGAGCGTAAAACAACTGGCAATGAGGGGTTTCTTGGGAGGCAAACAGGTCTACCTTGGGCTCGAGACAACTCGTCAGCTGTCTGGTTGTAAACACCTGCAATGTGAATGGCACAAAGTGGACCCTTGACCTGCTTCCAACTCTATAGGAGAAGGTGGTGGGCAAGCTTAAGCTTAAAGCTTAATGGTTGATGTACGCAACGGTCGATGTGTTGTCCGTACGGACCAGAACGTTACCTGTAGGTGCTCTTTGAGGCAACCCAGAGCTAGACGAACTGCTAACAGCTCGAGGCAATTGATGTGCCAATGCAGATGAGGAATGTGCATCTGTGAACACAACAGCATGCTTGGAGACCTGTTCTAAACATTAGGTCTGACCACGGGGAAAGGGCTAGGCGACAGGCTGGAGTCACTTGAACTCGAAGCATGCCATGCTTCCATGCCCACCTCGGGACTTGATCGTGAAGCCAGTGCTGAAGTGGTCAGCAGCCCTAACGGGAGTACCGCTGTAGCTGCAGCCATATGCCCCAGGAGCCTCTGAAACTGTTTCAGTGGAACCACTTTCCTGTCCTTGAATGTATTCAAGCAATTCAGCAGAGACTGGGTGCGCTCCTCTGTGAAGTATGCGGACACAGACCTGGGGGACCACCCGTGTAGCCCCTAGCTGCACCGCCGTCAAGGGTGGTGAAGGAGGATGAGCCATTCCGCGTCTTGGCAGCGAAAGGTGCCTTCCACGATCGAGTTAGCTTATCATGCACTTCCGGGAAGAATGGCACTGGAAGTGGGTCCCTGTGCACCAGCACGAGCCACACCCAAGTACCAATCATGCAGCCGGGAAGGCTCAGGACTTTGTGGAGGGTTCCACTCGATCCCAACCCCTGGCAGCCCGGGCAAGCGTAGCCACGAGCTCCAGATCAGTATCAGACACGGTCGAGCGCCCAGCGGATGCCTTCCTGGTAGATACCTCATCTCCGGAGCCGTACTCTCCTCCCGATGCAGTGACCGAAATGCCCAAATGGAGACTCCAATGGTTTCTGAGCATGGGCGACAGGAGGCGCTCCCCTGGGAAAGTTCCTGACTGTCACCGTAAGACCAGCCCTCTCCTCCCCAGAACCAGAAGCTCCGCTGACACTGCCAGCGTGAGCCCTGGAAGGCGGAAGAGGAATGGGGACTCCACCACCAGTCATGTAGTTGAGCCTGGTCCGCAACTCAGATAGTCATCTTCCCACAACAGGAACATAAACTATCCACAAATGCCGCTAATGAATGCTTCTTCTGCTGACCTACTTGTACTCGCGCTGCGGTTAGGTTCAGCTGGCTGCTAATCAGCGTATGCCAATTTCATTGGCGTGTTTACATACACGCAGAGTAGATTGGACATCTCGAAGACAGATTTTTATTCGTCGGTAACCGACGTGACGTCGAAATTATCTAAAGAGTCGTTTTTACTATAAAGAGCCTACTATAAAAAGTTTTGATGGATGGTAAAGGTCCTTAGTGGAACCATCACTACCAAACACATAACCTTTATTTTTAGGAGTCTAGTATAAGTCCATTTTCTAGTGAGCACTGTAGTTGGAATATAGAAGTATGAAACAGTACAGACAGAATTCTTATAGATATCAGAGATAGATATTTTTTATCCTGGGCAAAGATACATTTAAAGTTGAAGTTTGAAAACATGAATGTTGATCACTACCATGTAATAACGCACGCTGGCACATTACTAACAGAGCACCTTTACTCAACAGGTACAGTCAGTTTACTCATCAGGCCATGTAAGATGTAGGGAGAACAATAAAGAAGGTGTTTTTTTTTTTGGTCCATAGTGATTCACAAAATGCACAGCAATGGCACTTTAAGAGGAAAAAAATAATAACACCACCATACAAATGAACACCTTGTATCTTGATGATATATTGAGGTACTTCTGAAGCAAAACAAATGGTTTGTGCAAAAAAAAAAAAAAGAACATTATCTACAACGTTATGTCTGTAGCCAGGTTTTGAAAATCAGCTAGGTCTGTCTAGTTCATGAATTATGAATGTTTATAGCATGTTTTGTAAAAACTGAATGGCATAACATAGATTTCTTCGTGGCTAGTGTTTGCATATTTCGATAAATTCTGTAACCTACCTGTTCTACAGATCTGTGTACTAGTGTTAAAAGCTACTGTTTCTGACAGCGTTGATCACATTTCTCATATGATGATTTTTGCTTGACTGCTGTCAGTAAGTGCAGATGAAGCAGTGTTGCCAGATATTGCTACTAAAACAAATGAACCAATAAAACAATTTAATAAAAATAAACCAAAATGATTTTCAATCTTGTGCAAATAAGAAATTGCTGACTCTAAACTGCAGCTTTCTACTTTATTAATTTTCTATAGTGTTCAATTAAATAGACTAGACAAGTATAGAAATGCCTATAATAGCTGAATTTGGCAACACACTCATCACAAATCTGTGAAGACTGACTTCGCCAGCGTCTTGCAGCGATCATTTTCATAACGTAGACGCTAAACTTTCTTCCAAACAGTCTTAACTGAATTATAGGTCATGCAGACATTTCTGCATTTTAGTTTTCCCTGTAATATTATACATAAATATGCACACATGGATTTTTTGTGCATTAGTTGTGTAGTGTCGTATGAAGCGCAGCTCTCTCAGGAGTCACAGTTCAATCACGTGGCTTTCTTTCGGGCAGTGAGGTGTATTGACATGAGCCAGATCTACAGGAGTGCTCTAAGAGAAACTCCCAGTCCTATCAGAAAACACCTGAAGTACAGGCACTGGATTCTTCATTATTCTGGGCTAAACGTGTGCGGTGCTGTCTATGGTGTGGCAGGTAGCCTTCAGTCGACGGACGCCTCATTCTATTTCTGACAAACTGCACAGCTACTCCAGTCTTTATTTTGCCTGTCCGACTGAAGCCAAATGGCTCATTTATAAATATCTATGTGAGTTACTGCTGTGCATTTTTAGCCCTTACATTTATATAGTTGATCATTAAACCAATGCCAGATCACGTGTTTCTGCTCCAGTGTCTGTCCATGAATGAATACAATATTTGTATTTCATGTTTATAACTGTTCAGCTGATCCATAAGCAGATTCAATATGTCTTTAAACGTCTCTAGCTTGCTTGAGTGTGGTTTACAGTCATTCCTCCAGCACACAAACACATGAAGCAGAGTGTCCTCACAGCTTGAGCGGCACATATATAACAGCAGAACTGCCTCCTATAGTGAGTGATCACGTTACTGCCCCTTCACTAGAAGTCATTCTCCAGTGTGAATGAATGTGTTTTATTATTAGCCGCTTTCGGCACCAGCCACATTTATTCTGCAGACGTGCCGACAGCTCTACTGTTGCATCATGACACACATCTCATAACAGAAACAACATGCTAAGCACTTGCTAACCACTGACAGTGGCAAGTCTTTGCTATTAATAAAATTTGACAGAAGTTTGGTTTCCCCCAGTCGTTGTTAAGGTAGCGTCCGTTAAGCTGCGTTCTTATTGTGGACTTCTATGGCAGAGAAAATGCTGAACGTGATATTATTCACTTTATCTGTTGAATATGAAATCCTTCTTTTGACAGTAGTTAGTGATTATTATATGGAAGGTTTGACAGCGATTTGGGTTTTTAGGTGCTTTAAGCCACGTTAGGTGTTTCAGAATGTCCGTGGTAACTGGTATTCTGTCAGGAACTATGTTAGTAGCTATTGTTCTGAGAAAAAAAACCTATTAAACTTACACTACAGTGCTGTAAACAGTACGGTTGTTTTTTTACTTTAATTCACTGCAATTCAGTTTAAATAAAAGGACATTATATGAAACAGTTTCTTTGTGTTTGAATGTTTATTTATGCACTTTCAGATACAAAAATTGCTATATTGTGATATATATTGTTATCGAGGTAGAAGAGGTTTTGGTTATATCGGTTATATTTGGTTATATATTTTGTTGTTGTTGTTATTATTATTATTATTATTTGACAAATGTAGCATTAAAAACATTTAAAATGTTATCAAAAAAGTTTCAGATAAATTTTAAAAGTATCAGTTTCCACAAAAATATTTAACAGCTCAGATATTTTAAACATGATAATACTCAGAAGTGTGTGTGGAGCAGTAGATCAGTGTTTTATGATGATTTCTGAAGATCATGTGATGCTGAAGACTACAGTAATGATGCTGAGAATAACATCACAGAAACACTTTTACACAGATGCACACAGAAGCCCGTTTCCTTCACTGTAAGGTGATTGCGACTTTTCTCACAATTCTGGCTTTTTTTAGTTATAAAGTCAGAATTGGGAGATTTTTCAGCGTTGTAAGATGTACTTGTCACAGAAATTATTCTATAGCCTGTAACCAAAAAGGATTATTTCCGCCGCTCTTTCACTATTAGAGAAATCTTGGAGTCACACAACGTAAAGCTTAGTTTACAGGCTCTTGAGGGAATGTTTAGCTGGAATCATTTGTGACACAATAAAACAGATGAGGCTGAAGTGGCACGTTTTAAAGATCAGCTGTTGTCTGTCCGGCATTATCACAGACAGAGAAACTGTTCATCAGTTGATGTGATTGATGGATGGACGGGGAGATGATCTACGTGCTCGCGGTCGTCTACGGCGTGTGGCGTATGATGGATATGATAAGTTAAAACCTTACGGAATATGTATAAATGACCCCAATCATTGAATCCCATCTCGTGTGGTTTCCCATGGTGCTTTGCCAGAAAGATAGTGGAGAGATAAAAAGTCAGAACTGTGAGATAAAAATTGCAAAACAGTGGCGGAAACGGGCTTCTAACGAAAACAGCTGCTTTACATTGTAAAAATATTTCACAATTCATACTGTATTATTGATTAAATACATGGTGAGCAGTAGACCAAGAGAGACTTCTTTCAAAAACATTAGGAAATTGATGCCAAGCCTTTAAATGATGACATTTTTTTTAGTGCTACATAAATGTAAATGTTAAATAAAGTATCCATGTGCTTTCAGTGTTACAACTGACTCTCTGTCTCCAAGAGCAATGTCATGCAGGGTGGCAGGACCTCGTGATCTGGTTCTGGAAGAGAGAGATGTTGTTACAGGTGCAAGAGGAGGTTTTTTTATACGTTGTATAAGCTGGGATCAAACTCGTGCGCTGTAGAAATGAAGCGGGGGTGACCGGGACCTGGCTGTTGATCAGGAGTGTTGTGGCTGGGAGAAATCATTTGGATATGTTGGGGTTGTTTTATCTGTTCTCATGGCTCCAGATGGAGCAGGACTGATCCTGGCACTGTCCGACAGCACTGTTATCTCCTCTCTGGCCCTTTAGGGGCCACATCACACCGGCCCTTATCTTCAAACCTGCATGGGAGCGAGAGATAGCATCATCCCCATGTTTGGATTTTCCACTGTTTTTTAGGCTAGTCCAGATAAAGGTGACGGTTTTAAACCATGAGGGTTTAATTATCTCCACCTATTGTGAGTTGTCATCGTAAACCCCATATTACAGATTCTTGTTAGCCCACATAGTGTTTAAAATGAAGTATATATGCCATCCACAAATGATTGCTCATATGAAATCTGTCATTTTACTGTGGTGTGATTTAACCTTCAGCTAGTGCACGCAGTAATTAGTGGTGTTTGCTAAGGCAGGCCTCACTATTACTGGTGTTCATAGTGTCAGTCATGTCATCATTAGACAGTGTAGAGAACTTTTCATCACTGTAAAAAAACTAAACGAAAGGAAAAAGTAGCTTAAAGAAAGATTTTTAGTCGATTATTGTGAACACTCTATACATGTTTCTAACAAAAGCTGTTTCATGTCTGTCTTGTAGATGCTATGTGTGTAATGTGTTTTGAGTGCCAGAAAGGTGAAAGAATGAGTTTTGCAAGTCTTGAGTTTCCATGTCCTGTCACTCATCAGAGGCTGCCAGGTAACTGATTGTAATTACTGATGGTAGTTTTTGTATTTTTGGGGGAAATATTCCTTTAAGTTGTTTTCTTTTTGCAAAAAAAGTATTCTCATAGCTTTGTAAAATGACTGCTGAACCACTGATGTCACATGGACTATTTCGCTGATGTCTGTGGTGGCATTATAGACATCTATGGAGGGTCAGAGAGCTCTCACGTTCCATCAAAAATATCTTTCATATTTTATTTTTCATTACGTTTATGTCTCATGAGTTTAGAATGACTTTAGGATGAGTAATTAATGACAGAATTTACGTTTTTGGGTACACACACACACACACACTATAAGTCCTTACACAATCTGACGTGTGTTTAAATTGAACTGGAAATTAGGTGCTGGGCGTCTGGCCAGAGGAGAACTGGACCCAGCTAGGTCTGGTTATCCCAAGGTTTTTTCTCCATTCTCTCATGGATGGGGTTTTGGTTCCTTGCCGCGGTCTCCTCTGGCCTCTGGGACCAGCTGTGTGTCAGTAGCTGTGTTTACATGGACCCTAATGATCAAATGAAAATAGGACTAGGTCACAATCAGATTTGAAAAGTGACATGTAAACATGTCAGTCGAAACGAATGAATGAATCAATCTGATTTGTTTTCATTACGATCGAATCATAAAGGGTAAACACACCTAGTGTGTCCATGCCACGGTCAGGGAGTAATACAGCTGGCAATGGCAAGTAGATCTACCTGGGCTTTCCTGAATCAACCGCTCTGTCTGGGGATGGAGCTGCCATGAACATGAGATTCACAGTTCACCCGAAGCCTCAACTGGCTGAGGTCCCTGTGATCGTACAACTGTTCTCCTAACTGGGCCATGATGATCCAGTCGTTGAGAGGCGGGGGATCCTGATGCCCATTTCCTGTATTGGGGCAAGGGTGCTTCTGTAAAGGCAAGTCAGACAGGGACAGCCTGAAAGGGAAGTACTCCCATGCCTGACCCTCGAACACAAACTGTAGCAACCGCCTGTATCACAAATAAAAAATAGATGAAGCAAGCATCTTTCAGGTCAATCGCTTCAAACCAATCCTGGGGCTGGATGCATCAGATGATGTGCTTCTGCATTAGTATTTTGAATGAATGCTTGTGAAGGGGTATGATTCAGGAATTGGTCAAAGGCCACGGCTTTTACTGGGCATGATGAAATAAGAGCTGTCAAAGCCTGTCCGTCACCAATAGGACAACAATCTACTGTACTACCGATGTGTGGGAAGGATCTCCTAACCTCTCGCTTTCGCGGTCGGTTCACGAGCCTGATGGCCCAGAGGAAGTGGAAACTACTTTTTTTTTTTTTTTGACAATGTTCCCCCTCGAGTAGCAGCGGAACAGAAACAGACACAAATATTTTCCACCCAGCCCTCCTCCAGGGAAAGGGATGCTGCTGTCCTTGCTATCTCCAAGCAAAGAGCAGTTCGTGTCAGGGCTCCATTCCTTCAGGACCTGTGGGCCGGCTGAGAGAGGGTGGCACCACTCTTCTGTGGTGGGCTTGACACCCTGGCCTCAACCTTGTCTCGGCACGGGATGGAGCAGCTCTGGGAGTCGCATAAGGACGACACTGGTGGCCAGCAGGCTGAGGCATGGCCCGCGGTGGATCTTTTTGCTTGTATAAAATGAATCCCTGGAAACAAATGAAGCTATTGTTAATGGGTCACAGCCATGTATCAATTCAACTTTAATTTCATTGTAATTTAGCATAATCTTGTTGGTTAATAATGGCTTGAAGAAATAAAATAACCTACATTAACATTCCTGTTTCCAATACAGTCTAATAAAATGTAATCAAGGAAAAAAAAGAATAATAAAACTGCACCTGCTTATGAAGAGCCTATTGCTTGATGCTGAAGTATCTAGATAGTCCATAACAAATTACAAAAGCATGAAAACTGTTATGTAGGCCTATATAATTTAGTAATGGGCTAAGGCTTATTTTAAAAAATGGATTAAGAACAGACTATTTGAATATGATTTGCCCAATAGGTAAAATTATGTATGGGCACAGCTTAAGGGCAATTTGTTTTGCGATACACCAAAACTTGTGTTTTTTTACAGCTGACATCATCATGCACACCATTTTATCGGTAAAAGGCCAGTTGGATGTAAACAGGCTGGAGCTTGACCTGCTGCCCTGTAGGCTTCAGCAACGAGAGCTGCATGGTTCCACAGGTGTTTTGCAGGGCCAAGTGCACCTCCAGCACTCTCTCCACCTGCGGAATATCTATGTAATCCCTAGCTGCCCTGCCATCAAGGGTGGAGAGTATATAGGAGGAAGAAGAGATGTTACTGGCCAAAAAGGGGGTTGTCCATGACTTAATCAGCGTCTCAAGCACTGGAGTCTGAGCAAAGAGAGAATTTGCCTGGTGGGTGCAATATTCTGAAAAAGTAGATGGACCTGTCAACCTTTTATAACCGGGTGCATGGGGAGGGGTACCGGCCGAATATCATTGCCGTTTTCTTTTCAAATCAGAGACTATTATGGCTACCAATTTAGACCCCTAATGTCGTAACACAATAACACACAGTGATGACTGATAGGGAACTCTTTAGAAGCTCAGATGGTGTTCCTCAGGATGAATGTACATCAGACCCGAGCGCAGAGATCTTAACGGCGCAGACGTCACCCCTGGTTCTGTGGCTCTGGAACGAGGGCTGTGTTTGATCTAGGCTCAGCTTCTCAAAAAAGCTCCTCTCTGGTTTCAAATGATTTGCCCTCTTCTTTGAAAGTCTTCCAGTCTTTCTCATTAAAAGATTTTTTCCCCAATCCTGGCTTTAAGGAGGTCTGGTGTGTGTGTGTCTGACCACACTGGAGCGGCTGCTCGTCACACTGGTAATTACGCGGGGCAGGTTTGCGCTTGCAGGCTTTCTGTTTTCCTCATCTGATGAAGCTCTGCTGTCTCTCTGCGCTCCTCTCAGATGCTGTGATAAGCTCGGCTCCACCTGCCAAGCCGGCGTGTGTGGACGTATGTGAAGTGTGCGTGTTCAGACCTGCAGCTCCTCCAGATATGACACCTGAAACACACCTGCCTCGTCCTGCGGAGATGAGTGTGGGACTGACCCGATCATCATCAGGAACTCATCTGGGATGTTTGCTCTCATCAAGAGTTCATTAAGTGCACTTCAGTGTTGGTGTGAATGTTTCCCACATGCTTGCAGCCGAACACATGCTGTTTTTCAAGTATTCTTTATATCACTCGACGCCTGAATGCTAAAAACAAAAAAGTCTTCTATTTATGCACGCCAGTCTGCAGTAAATGCTGCTCTGAGTTTGAGGAACATGTCCCGCTGTGCTAGTGCTAGTTACAAATAGAAATCCTGTTTGACTAAAGTTTAAACCACATATCAACAAAATCAACTTGGAATGCTACAGTACAATACGATTATTGTTGCTGTTAAACATTTTGTTTAAATGAAATATTAAAATACTAATAAACATTTGATTCAAGTAGTTCATTAGTAATAATAAAATATGATTATAGAATTAATTATAATTCAATACCAGTAATAATATTTATATCTAATGCATTCTAAATCGCAATCGCTTTTTTTTAATCCAGAAAATCCTGCAGCTCTCCCCTGGGTTCCTGTTCACTTTGACTGCTGCTCAACACTCGGCTAACGTCTCATTTTGAGATGTTTGTGCTCGTGTTAAAGATGTGAGCGTATGACTTGTGTAAATAATAACAGTTTGGGGATGAATGCTCCCTTTAAATCGTCCTTATGCTTCGCCGCAGTCACATTGGTGTTTCTTTTTTATCTGCGGTGGAAAGAAAGCTCAGTCCGGAAGGAGCAGCACCCTAAAATGGCCTTTCCCTGGATATGTGGGGCAGGAAGTGTGTCACAGAGAAAGACGGAGCCAGGATGAGCTCCATCCATCCGTCCTCAACAACAACAAACCACAGCTGCAGCGCTCCACACCATCCGCGGTGCTCCACTCGCTGCTCTTTCTGTCAGTCCATCCACACAGAGAGAGAAACACTCTCACCATCTTCACTTCCTGCCTCCTACATCTGTACAGTACTGTGTGAGTGTGTTTATAGCAGAGTTTCTACACTGGCTGTGTGTGTGTGTGTTTTGGGCTGAAGCGGTGACTCATGGTCTGGAGGGAGCGAGTGCGGAGCTGTGTGTGTGTGTGAGTGAGTTTGGAGGACGGGCGGAGGAGGAGTTTAGGGACGTGAGGAGGGAAAAACCCAGGCTGTGTAGTTACTCCAAGCAGCGCTATAAACTTCCCCTTCCACGTCAGCCAGTGTTCCTGAGCACAGCGTAACTCCACCCAAACACAGACCACACACTCGCTCTAGTAGAGACTGTGCTGAATGCTGGAATACATGCAATCTACACCGTATGGAATGACTAGAGTTAAGTGAACAGGAAGTGCCGTTATTTGGTGCCGTTCTGCAGAATGCTCAGTTTTGACACTAATTGTAATGTTTACAATTACTTCTTTTGTCTCTCTCTCTCTCTCAATGTGTCTTGTAGTGTAAAAAAACTCTTACATTGAAGATCAACCTTTTATCATCATTTGTAAACTCTAAGAATATATACAGGTTTGTCTGAAAAAATTCAAATATTGTGCAAAACGTTTTTTTTTTTTTGGTATAACTTGTTTCAAAATTGAAACGTATATGCAGCTCCTGAAAGTCTAAATCCAGCTCCGTGTAATTAAATGAACACAAACTGTAATAGTTTTGGCTTTGACTGTATCAATAACTATATAATAACTGTGTTTCGCTTCTCCTTAAGGATAAATCTGTTACTTGAATTCTAAATATTTGACAATGAACAATAATTAAGAACATTATGACAAACCATCAACAACTGTATATAGTATTTTCACTTTATTTACTCATTTATTAAGCTGAATTAAATCAATGCAATTCTGTGTAAACTGTTGTTCAGTGATCATGATTTATTATGTTAAATAATTTATTTGACACATTTATAGTTATAGTAGGTACAAAAGCTGTCACCGGGGCGGGACCTTTTCAAAAGGTACACTTTTGTAGCTATTAGGTGTAAATATACACACTATCCCCCGGTTTCACAGACGAGACTTAAGCCAGTCCCAGACTAAACTGCGTGTTTGAGCTGTCTCAGGTGAAAATATCTTGCTCTGATGTATCTTAAAACATGTCAGTGTGTTAAGATGCACACCTGGAATATTTTCTTTTAAGGCATTTTTGTAAAAGTTGCTTAAATATCTTAATTTAACTAATGCCTAGTCCTGGCTTAAGCTAAGCCCCGTTTGTGAAACCAGTGCCTTCAGTGTATGAAGTTTTTATGCTTATGTTAAGCATAAAAAGTATAGAAATAACATAAATCATGTTATTAAGCTGTAACAGTAACGGTGCTGAAATGGCTTAACAGAAACTGAAGTAAAATAAGGCTTGTGCATCTCTCTTCAGAGATTATATTTGTATGTTTACCGGTGCTGATGCTGAGACGCTGTTAGTAGAAGAGCTGACAGAATCTGCCTCTGTATCTCATCTCAGTCTGAGACAGAGACTCGTTTACAGCGTGTGTGTGCTGAGATTGGAGTGTGTGTGTACGCTTAAAGGTGCTGTATGACCATAATATGTTTGACATTTAAGACACATGCTAAGTTAACATACTTGTTTATTTGAAACAACGCTTGTTGTTTGTTCAAAAACGTTGTTTTGGTTTGTAAAACCCGCCCACTGTCAGTTTACCCTATCGTGTTTGAGAACCCGGGTTGGCAGTTGGGAAAACACACCGTATTTCATCGTCATTGCGCTGGTTTCAGTTGATGTCTTCGATCTGAGTGGGACGGTCTGGGTGTCAATCCTGCCAGCTCTCATATTTATAACAAGGGCCCTTGACGTGAACAAGAGCGCAGCGGCGCATCAGGCTCTGAGCAGACGTACACACTTTATTGTGAGAGTATTGCAGGTTGTTGAAGATCGTAGCTCCCTGCTCTAAATCATGATGATTGGGGATGTTAATGACATTCATTTGGAGTCGTTTACAAGCAGAGAGCTGAATCCAAGTTCAAGATCATTTGCGGTTCATAAATGTTACGTCTGAAAGAGATGCGTATGCGAGGCTTCCAGTCATACGTTCATTCTATAAATCACACATGATCATATCTGAGAAATTACTGTAAGATCAGATTTAGGAAGGCCCCAGTGTGTGTGTGTGTGTGTGTGTACGCGCAGCGAATCCAGCCGCTCCACCTTTTATCAGCTTCACACAAATTCTCATTGCCATTCCATATTCATCTATTTTGTGCGTACAGTACATGTGGATGGTAACCTAAATGCTAATAAAAATGAAAATAATGGGGGTGAACTCTCTTTAAAGAAGCATCCTGTCATCAGTTTGTTCAGACCTGGATCATTTTCTTAGGAGCACAAAGAGAGTTTTGTACTGGTCGCTCTTCTGTTCAGTTGCAGTGAATGAGCACTGAAGGACACACACAAGGCAACAAGACAATCATAAAAATGTTGAAAAAAATAAATCAGTTTAGCTTCTGTTTGTCACATGGCTAAGAGCACATGAAACACTCGGTCTGCTGAGTTCCTGAATGCTGGCCGGTGTCGTTCACACAGCTGTGTTCTGGAGTGAGCTGATCCTGACTCTAGTGTGGTGTTCACATGTGTACCGACAACAACCTGAAATAAGATCATGTTAAAACACTTAAATTGTTTTTGAAGCTTTAGCACTTTAGCATAGCTTAGCACAGATCATTGAATCCAGTTAGACCAGTAGCATCATAAAATGAGAGTTTCAATGTTTGGGCTATTAGAAAAAACATGACTCTTCTGTGAAACATTAAGAATGGTAATACTGCCGCAGCACGGATGAGCATGAATGAGCAGGTGTGGTGATGTCACACAGTCCTCAGCTCTCTCTGGGAAGATGGAGAAGGAGCCTTTTCCAAAAAAAAAGTGGAGTGTTCCTTTAAAGCAGAATTTAAAAAGATAAAAACGACCAAACGGCTGAAACTAATGTTTATTACAGTGCTTATTGTCGCTATCATTATTTCTGTAAAATTTGCTCAATAAGATCTTAAAATAGCATTCTTTATTAATTAGAAAAATGAATCAATACATTAAAAGTTAAAGCCGTTTACAACAGGACGCCGAGTGTGTCACCAGCAGGTATAAATGATGAACATCTGGCATGATCTGAGGATATCTGTTCCGTCAGTTTAGTGTGATGATGGATCTGAGCTGAGATGCTCTTATGTAATGGTCAGGTTGATGTGAGCGGGTCACTCGTCTTCAGAATCAAGACAAGCACAGTCTGGTGTTTGTCAGATTATCTCTCACACACACTCACACATGCTGGAGGGCTGGTGCTGATGTGTGTAACATGAGGCCGCAGTAATTGAGCGATACATGCGCTACACTGTTATTAAGATGATTCATGTAATTACAGGCTGAAGCTGGGTGTGGAGTCTCCTCTTCATCTCTCACTGTCCACCTCTTCTGTCCTTGTTCTCAAGCTTTATTTTCTATATCAAATGATTTCATCTATTGAAATATTTAGCCTCGATTCTTTTTGTGATTCCAGAACTGCATGTTCTTCAGTGAAACCAGACAGAAGAAAAATGATTGCAGGAAAATGTATTGGGTTTATTTTGATCTTAACTAGATTTTATGGATAAAATGTAATGAAAGGTAAAAAAAAAAAAATGTTGCTGCATATTTATTTGAAGAACGGCATGACATAAACTGGTTATAAAGTCAGAATAATGATTTTTAAAGTCTCAATTGTGAGATAAAATGGTAATTTTGAGTTATAAAGTCAAAACGGCAAGATATAAACTCACAATTCAAGCTTTATATTATGTAATTCTGAAAAAAAGGAATTGTAAGATAATACGTGTCAATCATCTTTTTAGGTTTAGTTACAGAAGTGGGCTTCCATAAGTAAACACTGTTTGAAACATAATTTGAAGCATATTCGTTAATATAGCATTTAACTCACACACACGCATGTGTTCTGGGGTGTCTCTCTCTCACACACACACACACACACACACACACACACACACACACATGTGTTCTGGGGTGTCTCTCTCTCACACACACACACACACACACACACACACACGCATGTGTTCTGGGGTGTCTCTCTCTCACACACACACACACACACACACGCATGTGTTCTGGTGTCTCTCTCTCTCTCTCACACACACACACACACACACTCATGTGTTCTGGTGTCTCTCTCTCACACACACACACTCATGTGTTCTGGTGTCTCTCTCTCTCTCACACACACACACACACACACACACTCATGTGTTCTGGTGTCTCTCTCTCTCTCTCACACACACACACACACACACACACTCATGTGTTCTGGTGTCTCTCTCTCTCTCTCTCTCTCTCACACACACACACACACTCATGTGTTCTGGTGTCTCTCTCTCTCTCACACACACACACACACACACACACACTCATGTGTTCTGGTGTCTCTCTCTCTCTCACACACACACACACACACACACTCATGTGTTCTGGTGTCTCTCTCTCTCACACACACACACACACTCGTGTTCTGGTGTCTCTCTCTCTCTCTCTCTCTCTCTCACACACACACACTCATGTGTTCTGGTGTCTCTCTCTCTCTCTCACACACACACTCATGTGTTCTGGGGTCATAGGTGTAATGGTGTTTGTACTGTACAGACTGTATGTGGTATTGTCCTACACTGACCCTACACCTAAACCTACCCCTTACAGGAAACACCACACACTCTTACATTCTCAAATAAACACCATTCAGTATGTTTTTTAAGTCTTTTGAATTACGGGGACACTGAAAATGTCCTCATAAACACCTTCATATTGTAATACCTGTCACACCCATGTCATTACACACATTAGTGTCCTCAGAAACACACACACACACACACACACAAAAGAAAGGCTCAGCTCAAGGACAATATGTGCGTGTGGCACATTAGTTTTCGCATACGTGTGAAATGTCTTGCGAGTGGCGCTTATAAAATGAAACATGTCCTGTTTGTCATGCATGTATTGCTGCAGTACTGAGATGAGATGAAGATGTCTGAGTTAGTGCTTAATCACATTTGAAAATAAAACGGCACCTGCGTTAAACCCAACTAAAGCGAATGCTGCTCAAGCAAGCGTATCGTTCTGAGTCTTTGAGCTCTTTTCACATCACAAGTGATGCACTACGGTAAAATAGTTTTGAGCTGATGAAAGAGTTTAGTGTAAGGAACTGTGTGAACACGAGCCTTGATGACTTGATGTCAGTCAGAGACGGCAGGTAAGTGTTTGCGTGGAGGTAGAGTAGGTGTTTCTAACGCACCTGTGTGGCAAAAAACATCTGCACAAGTGATTGGATATTCCATTTCTGCATGCATGGGTTTTCTCAGAAGTGTTACACAAGACGGTGTTCTGCCTGTGGGCATGATTCTTGATGAACACATGGCAGCAGCTCTTCCCAGACTGATCCGTGTTTGTGTGAAGGGAATCATCATGCAGCAGAGGCTTCACTCTCTCTACCTCTCGCTTATCTCTCTGGGGGTTTTTTTGACTTGGCGCAGACTTCAAAGTGAAAAGGCCGCTGAAGTTGTTTTTTGTTCAGCTTTTATTAGCATGTCAATGACATTGAGCTTTTGACAGCCAGGTGTGCCGCAGAAGAAAGCGTCTCCATCCGCCTCCATCATCCAGGCTCACGCTCACACACTCGCGCAGGGCCTTTGTTTATCTTCAGTCTGGGAGTTCAGTCTTCAAACATGCGTGTTGTGTGCAGGATTAGAGCTTGAAAAGAGTTTTGCATGTTGAGAACGGTCAGGGATGATAATGCACACCTGCGCACGCAGCTTCACACTTCTTCCTCTTATTTGAACAGCTTTCTGATCTCCTGTTCTTCTGTCCTGCAGATCTGGGACATGAGTGACGACGAGAGCATCTGAAAGACCTCAGCACACACACGGATCCTTCATCATATACTTGTCTTAACCCTGCACATGAAATCTCATTATAACTGTCAGAGCTCGTCTATCCACAGATACCACCATAATAAACTGATGCTGTGATCTGCTCTGGTCTAGACATCAAGCCCAGTTCTGTCTTCACAATTAAAATGTCATTTATGCACCCTCATGTTGTTGGAACGAAAACAACAACGGAACTTTCATCTTTGAAACACAAAAGATATTCTGAAGAATGTTGATGGTAGCCTTTTTCTTGCACAATGTTGAAGCCAGTGTCACCCATGCGAATTATGTTGTGTTTCAAACGATGCGAGGGTGATTAAATGACAGATTTGATGTTTGGCTGAACATGTTTTCAGACGGACAGTTGTTGGGAAGGGATTTCATCAGCGCTCTGTGCTAAGAGCCTTATCTTGGGGGCATTTCTTTCTTCAGCTGCTGAAATGTTCATTAAAAGTGTATTAGATTTATGGCAGGGGTCTGGACCTTCCCTGAGTTCAGAGCCAGTGCAAACACCTGTGTTATAGATCATTATAAAGTGACAGCGCTGAACTCTTGTTTGTACTCATGCGTGTGTGCTGTAGCTGTAGAAATGTGCCATTTGTGCTCGTAATAAACAAGGAATACATTCACACACTTCTGAAACGCCTGCTGTCTTATTTTCGGGTCGAAGAGTTGCATCCACGTCCTGGGCTCGACTAGTGGACATACAGTAACTGATTTTCACGAAGGATGAGTCATAAGTCACGGCTGTGGTTTAAGAGCACTTTATTGTTCATTGAGGCTACTTAAAAGTACAAAACAATGGCCTGCCAAAAGTTTGTTTTATTTCAAGGAGAAACAAGGCCATGAAATGAGGGTATAATACAGATTTACAAATCATTAAGAAGCACACTCGAGGTGCGGCGAGAAGTGTTGTTGGTTTTGTGTCGTCGTTCTCCTGGAAGCGCACATCAAATAGAAAATCTGGTAGCTCGACTCTCCAGCGACGGTACTGGAGCTCAGCAAGTCGCCGGGACTCGAGTCTGTTTGTTCAATTGTCTCCAGAGACAGTCGAAAGCCTCCGCTCAGAAGTGTGGAGACTCAGTAGCCTTCAGAAATAATACACAAGTGGCTGTTACACTAACGCAGTGTTTTCATAGAATAACTGTGTTCCTGCACTTTAACCTTAAACAGACAAAACCTACAAACAAAAAAGATCAACTTTTTTTCTCTGAGGAAAAAAACTAAAACAAAACATGATTACAATAAAGGACAAGGGAAAAATTAAATAGCTACATATCATTAATTGTTCCTCAAAAAATACCTACGATTTTTCTCTGTACATTCGTTACGCACAGCGTAATGATGGTCTTATAGTTTCCTATATAAAAACTTTTTTTGTTTTTAAGTAAGTGATTTACCTACAGCGTGTAGGGTAACGTGTGTCACAAGCAGAAGGTGAGAAAGTGTCCTACCCGGTAAAGCGGTAGTGAAGTGTGTGTGTGTGTGTGTGTGTGTGGAACCCAGGGCCGGAGGAATGTAGGACGAGCTGGAGCGTCTCCTGTGTCTGCAGGCTCTAGTTAGTAGCTACACTGAACAGCAGAGAAAGCACAAGTCCCTGTCGGAGGAATGTTTGTGATTCGCTTCCACAGCCGAGCGCAGAATTAAGAGAGGGTGATGATGATGATAATGAAGAACACACACGAAACTAGCTCGACGTTTCCGGCAGATTGTCAACGCTACAGTTGACCTGTCCATAAGCTGCGAATGCTCTTTTTTTCAGTCATGCAAAGCGACAGCATCCTGTACCACGGATTAATAACATACAAAACCAGCCGTTAATATATAGATGGCCTGTCCGGAGGCTGATTTCTCTTCTGTATCTGGCAGCTACCACAACCAATATTGAATAGAAAATCATAATATGGAGTACAACTGTACCAGCAGTAAGTTTATCTAGGACTGTTACTGACAAAAATAAAGTCAAATCTGAAGAAAAGGCTAAAAGTATTACGATTGAAATGTCTACGCAATAATAGATACCAGCTATTTTAAAAACATGCACTTATAAGCACTAGCTTAACCCTTAAACCTTTAGTCTACTCTACTAAAACCACAGTGCTGGGGAAAAACCCATCCCAAACGAGAAGAATGCCCACGTCTGCCGCAGTCCAGTCGTGTCAGCGCCGGAGAGAAGCGAGAGCCCAAGCCAGCAAAAAAACAACAACAAAAACGGGTTTCCTGCGAACTGCACCGCCTTCTGAACATCTCACCGACGCTACGCTGACATCCGTCTATCCTTAGTGCAAAATCAGTCCAGGCCTTCCGTTTCGAGTATACACGCACAGATTCGGGACACAACCGGGGGGGAGAGAGAGAGACGGGGTGTGATGGAACAATGGCTTCTGGGTAAAAGGTTTGCATCAGCTGTATCTTTGGTATCGGAGGCAGATGGTTCAATAGTATCTGGCTGATCTTTATCTCAACAAACAGAAGAAAAAAAAATGGTATGGGCATCCCATAACGCAACAGCCAAGCTAAAAGTATACTAGCATACTTACAAACAAAAGAAAAAGAATCAAAAGCACAACTGAGAGTGAAAGGAGCACCTCCTCGTCTTGCGTTCTTATGTACATAGCTATACATCAGCTCTGCTAAAACATGCATGCGCTGAGAGCGAAGCGGCTGGAAGAAGAGGTGGATGGGCCTCGCTGGTCCTCTTTTCAAGACACGAGGGAAGGGGAGTGATTGTGGTTGACCATGTGGCCGTTGGGCGAGGAGTCTGGGCTCGCCGAGGAGCTGCCCTTGGCCTTGATCTGCAGCCACTTCTCGCCCAGAGCCTTGGCGAAGTGGTCGTCCACTGAGCCTGTGATGGACACCGAGTTAGTCACGGGCTCGGGCTCCTTGTAGTTCTTGCCCAGGCTGCGGCGGAAATGCTCCTCGATGACGGGGTCGCAGGCCGTGTTAGCTGAGGGACACAGAAACACCGCTTAGTGCTTTGAACGTCACAGACGAGACACACTGTTCAGTCCAAAAGATGCAGCCATTAAAATATTTAATAGAATATTGTTAAATCGTACTGAACGCCCTCAAATGAAAAGATGTAAGGAGCCTGCTGAAAATCAAACGGGCCGGGACATTAAATGAATCATGATCCAGCTGTGGAGGAGTGTTTGACTGACTATCTCTGAGGGAAACTACCTTCAGAAACGTTTTCTGTTCATCTTGTTAATATGTACTGCATATTAGTGTTTTTTAGCAGTAACCAATGAAACACTGCATCTAAACAGAAGCCTTTTACACATCTGTCCAAGCATTAGTGTAAAGGACACCCTTTGTGTTTATATCTAGCCATTTTCTGGTAACATTCACAATACGAACATCCCTGATAAAAGATTGAATGGTCCTTAAACATGGCATGCTGTTGAAATGATAGTTACAACAACATTAGAAATAGTCTGTTCCTGTATTCCTCCAGTTCTTCTACTGGTCATGTGATTACATGAATTACTGAACTGGACATGAATGTGTAGCCCACTCACGGACAGCGAGGGTAGTCTGTACTTACAGTTGGAGGGTCTGCGGTAGCTTGAAGTCAGGCCGGGTGAGCAGCCGTTGTGAGACACGGTGCAGTGGGTGAGGTTACAGTTGCGGTTGTTCGCTGGGGCACATGTGATCACAGAGGGACGATTCTACACACACACACACATATGAGTGTCCAAACAAACAAGCACAAGAACAACTGCTAAAAAAGTGCTTTTACATTTCTCTACACCCGAGAGACCTGCTGGTCATGAGCTGGACTAACAGGTCAGGTTCATACCAACGTGAAACACAAGATTCTAAACATTAATATCAAGACATACTTTAGCATTTATTTAGATTTAAAAAGGTACAAAGCTTTCTGCTTCCTTTAAAGGGAGAGTTTACCTAAAATGAAAATTATTTACTCAGCCTCATGTTTGTTGACTCAGGTTGACAGACTTTCTTCTGTGGAGCATAAAAGATGATGTTTTGACCAAACAGTTCCATTTCCATTGATTTTCATTAGACGGACAACAAATACAAGAGGCCAAAAACACTGTTGGGTTGCCAGCATTATGCTAAATATCTTTTGTGTTCTGCATTCGGAAGCGTCACAAGTCATGCACGTTTAAAACGACATGAGGCTGAGCAAATGATGGCAGTTCGGGGCTCGGGGTGGTGCTGGAGTTACCTGCTGGCGCTCGACGGGGCTGACGGTGGGCGAGATGGCGACAGCGCGGGTGGTGTCCATGTTTTTGGTCAGTGCGAGAGGCTGGTCCATGGCCAGGCTGGGCATGTGGGCGTACAGGTGACCACTGACATAACTCATTGGGGAGGCGCCGATGCGCTCTATGGGGCTGCGGCTGCGATCACGGGGGTCCTTGCGGTAGTCCCCATTGGCAGGCTTGCCTCTGCAAGACAAACAAAGAAGGGATTGTACTGAGGCCCACGTCCAGCTCACAAACAAGCAGAGCTATTAATGCTGCATTCAGAGAGCCTGGCAAGAGCACTCGATAAGAGAGGACTCACAGAGTCGCCTTCGCTCACTTTCAACAGGTCGCTTAGTCCACAGGAAGGTCCAATTTTTAACTAATCAACTTGAAAACGTAGCTACATCATACAACAGTACTCATTAGAGAAAATTCTACTTCAAGTGCACCACACATGAAGTTGCACAAATCACTCGTTAAACATGCGTTCAGAAATAATACAACTCAATTAAAAAAGAAAAGAATATGCAAACATATCACACACACTGCAGTTTTAGGT
The DNA here is from genome assembly GCA_034779775.1 of Enteromius afrohamiltoni. Classification (NCBI taxonomy): domain Eukaryota; kingdom Metazoa; phylum Chordata; class Actinopteri; order Cypriniformes; family Cyprinidae; genus Enteromius; species Enteromius afrohamiltoni. Next base: position 1,304,542 of record JAUYWG010000045.1, read on the forward strand.
TAGGTTTTAAAGTAGGAGGTTTCTTTCTTTTCCATTATCTTCTCTGTAAACATGGATGCATTCGTCTGTTGTTCTAGCAGTGTCTTATGAAGAACAACGGCATTATAAAGACTCAACCCTCAAGCAGCTTGCATCTTTTCTTTTTCCACTACCCACTACGCATGCTGCATCTCTGGCAACACAAAAGCACTTTCTATGTGAAGGGCACCCAGCAATTGAGAGCGCGTCACATGTAACACATGCATCTCTACTGTTATCAATGCCATAAAGTGCCTAATTGTAACATTTTTTTTTGTGCGGCGAAAACATACAATTTGAATTCATTGATAATATCTGGAATAAATAAATAGGCCAGCCCTAACACGTAGCTACAGCTGCTCCATAATCTTGACGTTGTGTTCTACTTCATCAAATCTCATCTCCAGCTCTGCGTTAGCTCAGATGGCTCGCTACAAAAGGCCCTTTCCCACTACCAACCTCCTTTCCTGTTTTTCTTTCCCCCCTTAAAAGAATAGACACACATGCAGCAAAGCCCAGAAGCACTATTCCACCCTTCCGGAACGATCGGTCTCCTGTTGCCAGTAGAGCGGAGGCCCAGCGAGGGGCCAAGTGCGCTATTCAAAAGGCTTCATCTGTGCTTCACAGGAAGAGAACTTAATACCCTTCACCGGGCACACAAGAGAGCTCTAATCAGGTATTTGAAGGAAATGCTTTCAGCGCAGAATTTTTGGTGACCATGCTCCACCTTCGGGGAGGACAAGCGCTGGAGATTTTGTCAGGTCTCCGTTGTGTGGGCTGCAATCCTTGAAATTACCTGTTACTAGGCAATGCAATTGGCGAGCAAAGCATCTGCAAGTTACGTCCACCGGAAACCACTGTCCTCGCAACAACTAATGGAAAGCTGTGGAGGGAAATCTGTCTTACTGTCAGAATTTACTCTACACAGTCCCTTCCTCCTCAACGGGATCCTCTTTCAGTGTAATACATACGCCGTGAACACAGAGCACCCAACTGTCCTCAAGAAGCTGAGAGAGCATGCTGACAGCTACACTGTAGGCCTGAAAGGTTACACCATGTGACATTAGACAGGTGACAAACAATGGAAATGCTGCTGTAAATGTGCTCGGCACCAGGAGGACTGCACTACATCATTGCCTGAGGGAGAAAAACACTGAGCTACTCAAAATAAAACGTACAATTTTAACCGTTTGTGCGCCACTAAACTAATTACAGTAAATGATATAATCGGTATAACATTTAACCAATTTCCATGGGAAGATCCAGGAATCCATGCTACGTCACACTATTGACAAGACAAGCTTTTGCTGCCGTAAAAGCCCTAGTACAAGGAACTACACAACGTTGTATGGTTTAGGCATCATTAATAAGACTTCGGTCAGGAGGGGCACAATAACATTCAGAAAGACCTGCTGAAAGCCTCTTCACCCAGGATCCTTTGAAAAGAAACCGCGATGAAGCCCTTTGATGAGATCTTTCAGTTCCTGCTGCTCCTCTCTGATGTTAGCTAAATGCTCTGGCAATAATCCACCGGTGCTTTCAAGACTCTTGCTCCGAGAACAAATGCATTTTTCCATGAAGCCATGCAACAATCACTGAACATACAGTCAAAAGCAGAATACACAAACACAGAAGCAAGTGCTTTACTGTGCCTTTAAGTCTTTCACCGTACTTCAATAAAGTCTGCTCTGAACTCCACTGAAGTGATGTGAACTCTGCTAGACTCGCTTCGGTCACAGATGCAGGCCAATAAAACCAGGGACGTTTTCTCATAATTGCATTTCACAGTTGTGCGGGAAAACCTCACAGATCTTGGCAGGAAGACTTCTCTCTTATTTCTCCTTTAAGTCACTGGAAGCTCGCCCACAAAGATACAGGAAACATCTGGGAGAAATCAGGGCGAGGAAGGCAGAACCACAGGATACAAACAGTCCGTTCTCTGGAAATGTAACAGAGCCGCCCCATTCACGCCGCTCAAGATCAGCCATATTACTAGCATTCTTATAACAAATCATTAAAAATGCACTTTTGATCATCAGCCAACAAGTTTATTAATAGTGTGACGTGTTTAACTACTGTAACATTTATTTTTCTTAATGAATTAATTAGCACCCCATTTGTAAATATGCTAACTGAAGGAACTAGAACACATCGGCAGGTTGCTTATTTTTGGCTCAGGTTTTTAAACAGGCAGCCAAAAAGGTAAATGGCAGTTTGAGAGTTTGGATCCACGAGCACCGTGTGTAATCGGTTCAAACTTCAGACTTCACTGCTTTGACAAATTATAATCCAAACACCAATGAGCCAGTCATGTGTTTGTTTACATATAAAAGTTAGCAGAAAAACATTATTTTATAAAGCCTAACCACACTGGCAGGGCCTGCGCATGACTCTTCGTTTTGGCTGGCCACGGATGCATGAGAAAGACAGAGTCTCTGAGTTCCCAGCCGGAACACAAGCTCGTCGCCGTCGATCACGCGCTCTCAAACACACTTTTCAGGAAAACATTTACAAAAATTGGGTGAAACCAAAGTAAAATCATGAATTAGGCCTGCTGCATTTCTGATCTGCAAAACATGAAAAAGAAAGATCAGTCATTTAGTACAGGAGAGGGACTCTTATTGTTGTAGATGTCGACAGTGGGGCGTCTCCGCTGGGACAGAGCGGAGAAAGCTTCCAGAACGCAGTGGGCTGACCGGATAAGAGGCCCTTTGTTTTCATGGCAGCAGTGAAAAAGGAGAAAATGGCTCCCACCCTGACACGAAGCCCACTCCACAACAATGTCTCCCTGAGTTTCCAGTTGTACTAGCCTCACGAGGAGGCTTGTATCAGGGCACTACGAAGCGTTTAGACCAGCAGAACAAAACTGTACCATAAACTAACATGTGAACAACCTCCTTTCAGAGAGCTAGAAATACTGAAAACAACAGAAGATTATAGTGAGGAGAGGCACAGAAAGAGAGGTTTCCCAGCCCCCACTGCTTTATTCCCTTCTATAGAGAAACACCCTCATGGAAACCTGAGCCGCGGTGTCCGGTGTCAGCCGCAAACTCCCCACAAAAACAATCAAGAGCGCCTCATTCACCTCCACCCGATGAAAATCACATGTCCTGGAGCAATACAGAGGCACACCAACCTCTCCGTACTCAGAGTTCAAATGCAAATGTATTCCTGCTCTTGAAAAACACGGAAACATTTGGCAAAAACTTTCCCAAAACTCCAGGCCTGTCTCTACAATGAGTTTTAAAAGTAAAAAAAAAAAAAAATTTTTATATTTAATTTGTATAATATATAACATACTCTCATTATAAATTAGAAGCAGTATATATATATACACATTTAATTAGAAGAGTTATCCTCTAACCTATTTGTTTCTGCTGAGGTTTACGGTCACTATTAACTGATGTTTACCTCAATAGATGCCGCTTAAGTTAGTGTAAGTGTAGGATTTGGGTAGGTATAAGACTTCTAAGTAATACACAGCCCATACATTAATAGACATGCTAATATTCAACCAGTTAATAGTGAGAATTGTTCCCTATAAAAAAAAAAAAAGTGTTACCAAGTTTGCTAATGATCAGTAATTTAATGGTTTACAAAAAAGTGGCAGGTTAACGATACAAATGCTCACACAATCCAGTCCATTTTGCAAAAAAATAAATAAATAAATAAATATTATTATTATTTTAAAAAAGCTAAATTGGCTCATTAAGGGGAACTGATGTTAGTTAATTTAGAGGTGGTGTACAGTGGTGTCCTGCTACTGCTAAGCCTTTTAACAGGCAACAAGCTCTGACGGGTTACCATGATGAGGATCAAATAGTGTTTATGTATCTGAGAGCAAGAGCGCTGCAAAAGTGAATCCGTTCAAATTTTAAAACAGCCTGTGCTGTTAAACGAGGCCCGAACACAGATCAAATTAAGCTTGTCGTGCTGAGAAGCCTGTTGTGTTGTTCACACTGGCTCCTGCACTGCTCCTAATTTACCAAGCAAATTGCGGGTCATAAATTAGCTTGGGCTGCTCTGCTTCGCACCAGAGTGGCTGTTTCTCACCGGGGAGCAGATCTGGTGTCCTGCAAATGAGTGCCGCTCTTCATACCGGGGCTGGAATGCAGGGAATGCTCTGCCACGAGGGCATGGCCAGGCGCTGCAAGCGGCCCATGTGCTCCAGCTCTGAATGCCAGAATCTCAGGAATTTCAGCCCTCAGTCTTCAGCACATTCCCAAGCATTCCCTGCGTTCTTTCTGCAGGAACGCCGCCCGCATGGCCCTAAATTCAGCTGAGTACTAAGCTTTCCAAAAAACACCTGACTGCCAAAGACTCGGTGGAGACGACAAGCTGAGAGCGTCTATCAGTGTGTCAGATGCATCCAAAACCAGACACATGATGTTAATCGGATCCACTTACAACTGTGCGGCAAACAGCCGGCTCATCTTGGCCACATGCTCGCTGTTACAGTCGATGTCGTCGTCTGCTTGGTCCCCACTGTGCTTCCTCTTGCTGGGGCTGATGGGAGGAGGGCCCGTCCGGTGATTGCTGACTGCAGAGGACAGGGACATGGACGGCATTCTGGACTCGCCTCTCAGAGCAGCCTCACCTGCAAAAAACACAAGAGAGCAGCATTAAAATATAAAACACTGATGGCATAATGAATTAAACACAAGCCCAAAGAATACAAGACACAAAAGTAAAAATTTGTTGAAAATGTATCTTGTAACAGTGTACTTTTTAAATATGTTGGTTAAAAATATTTGTACATTTTTTAATGTTCCACTTCAATTTCTAGCCTGCACGCTTCATTAATCTACGCTGCTGTAAGTTAATGAATGCCGTGGTGCTTTTATACACATAAAAAAAAACAAAAAAAACAAATCAATCAATATATCTCAATATGTTCCGAGTACATTCCCCTAAAATGGTAATCCACTTCATTTAGATCACTTACAAACACAAGTAAACATCCATGGATTCATTTTGTGCAGCCTGACTGGTTCTGAGTGATTAATAGCACTAAACTAGAGCATATACACACCAAATATATTAATATAATATAATACTGTAATATACATACACTTTCAGCTCTCAAGATATCAATACTGGCCATGAAAACCCACACCAGTCGACCACACGTGAAAGCTCATCAACACAGGCCACTTCTTTGATCTTGATATTCAGATGATAAAACATCACATCACAGAGAGAACCGCAGCAATCACAATAAAATCACTCATTAGCCCTTCCTATGACTTTTCCACTCTTTTAAGTATACATTCTTAACTGGTATACCTCCACATCAGAGCAGAAAAAGCATTAGACTGACACAGGAAAGCATTCTAAAAATGTTGTACAACACCGAGCACAGCAAAGCCCCAACACTTGCATTGTAAAACACAACCTATCTCCCCCTTTGATTTACAATCAAACGAGTCGCTAGGATCTGAAGCGGCATTACGACACAGTGCTGTAAGATTCCTCTCAGTACAGGACAAGGGCACTCGGTGCACTTACAGGCACTCTGTAGGAGTTAGGCCGGAAAATTACAACTGGCACGCTCTCTCCAATGGGACTTTCCACTTGGGATGAGGTTAACTAAGCCTGAGAAACTTTAAGATCCGTTTATTGAGCCAGCCCTGGTTTTCTGCACTGATGCAGTTATTTACAGAGTAAAATGATAAATAGAGATGGTAAAAAATAACCGGGCCAGGTGTCTCTCCCACACTCGAGCCTCATAAAATAAGCCCAACACACATTTACTCAACTTCACCCTCAAGGAAAGCAATGATAAAGCTCATGAGGTACTTCCCAAAACAAGCGGCCTAGTTTCCTGACTGGCATGTTTCAGCTCGTCTGACCGCGCTCCATGGCAACGGCTATGACATCATTGTTTTTGGCAGGGCTGGAGTTGCTAATAGAGAAAAGGCTGTGGCGCACAGTAAACGTCCACACGATAGCCTATCTGTAACAGTCTCCAGAGAGCCAAGAGGCCTGAAAGTTATTGGCCATTCATTTGTTATCAGGGAGGAATCCCGTACAGACAGGTGTCAAATGCAGTATTTCCCAGAGAAAGAGTGACACTACACCCTTCCAAATCAAACACACCTCATTCAGCTCCAATGAGCCTCAGACTCCAGGACCTCAAAGAGACGGGTCAGATAAGACGCACATCCAAAATGTGAACTGCTGGAGGGCATCCAGGAACAGAGTTGGGAAACAACAGTCTGCTTTTAACAAACATTAAGAGGGTACAGTGTTGTCAAAAGCAATATTTGAACAGCAATATTTACAGGTCAAAGTTGACTTAACTGCCGACCAATTTAACTTGCATTTTCTAGCCTCATCAGTTAAAGAAAAAAAAAAAAAAAAAAAAAAAAAAAAAAAAAAAAAACAGCGGTACAGCGGGGCAAAAAAACATTTAGTCGGCCACCAATTGTGCAAGTTCTCCCACTTCCAAAGATGAGAGAGGCCTGTAGTTTTCCTCATAGCTATACCTCAACTATGAGACAAAATATGAAAAATAAATCCAGAAAATCACTACACTGTATTTTTAAAGAATTTGTAATTTCCTGGGTAAAATAAGCATTTGGTCTAGGGCTGCAGCCATCGAATATTTTAGCAATCGAGTATGAATTCGAGCTTAATTAAAGAGCAATATTAAATATGCAAGAGAAAATAAGACATGTCTCTTAAAATGAACATCTAATTGGTTTCTTTTTTGGAAAAAAATAAATCTACATTTTATTTATTGATATTTATAAACGTTTTAATATTAATATTAGGTCAAATATTATCGTCATACAGGAAGTTCACGGCTGTGCATTTATAAACCCTATTCATTGCAATCAAACTCAAATGACCACACCTGTTGTATTGAGCACATTAATTCAACGTTCAGTATTCAAACTAAAGTATCAAGTATTCATCCAAGCCGTGGTATTGAAAAGGTATTCTGTATGTTTAATCGTAAAAGCCATGCACAGCTTTATTGACCGTAAACTCATTCCTTTGATAAGCAGCCGTGGTATAAGCTGATAATATCCCGGTATAGTGTAACCCTGCGTTCACACTTAAGTGCATTGTCAAAGTAATGCAAACTTCTTTAGTCAGCTAAAGTGCTATCCTCCACTCGTTACCTGTATTAATGGCATCCGTTTGAACTCGTTATCAGTATAAAAGACACCTGTCCACAACCTCAAACAGTCACGCTCCAAACTCCACTATGGCAGAGACCAAAGAGCTGTCAAAGGACACCAGAAACTAAATTGCAACCCTGCACCAGGCTGGGAAGACTGAATCTGCAATAGGTAAGCAGCTTGGTGTGAAGAAATCAGCTGTGGGAGTAATTATTAGAAAATGGAGGACATACAAGACCACTGATAATCTTTTGAGGATCAAAATAAATGTAGCTAGACGTTCCTGACACCAGCCAAGACCACTGATAATTTCCCTCGATCTGGGGCTCCATGCAAGATGTCAACTGTGAGCAACAATCCCAGAACCACACGGGGCGGACCTAGTGAATGACCTGCAGAGAGCTGGGACCAAAGTAACACAGTCTACCATTAGAAACACACTCTGCCGCCAGGGACTCGAATCGTGCAGAGCCAGACGTGTTCCCTGCTTAAACCAGTACATGTCCAGACTCGTCTGAAGATTGCTAGAGAACATCTGGATGATCCAGAAAAGGATTGAGAGAATGTCATCTGGTCAGATAAAACCAAAACAGAATTTTTGTTAAAAACTCAACTTGTGGTGCTTGGAGGAGAAAGAATGCTGAGCTGCATCCAAAGAACACCATACCTACTGTGAAGCATGGGGGTGGAAACATCACGCTTTGGGGCTGTTTTTCTTCAAAGGGACCGGGACGACTGATCCGTATAAACAAAAGAATGAATAGGGCCATATATCGTGAGATTTTGAGTGAAAACCACCTTCCATCAGCAAGGGCATTGAAGATGAAACATGACTGGGTCTTTCAGCACGACAATGATCTCAAACACACCGCCCGGGCAACGGGTGTTGCCCAGTGACAGACCTGAAACATCACTGCTCTAGAGGAGATCTGCTGGAGGAATGGGCCAAAACACCAGCAACAGGGTGTGAACACCCTGACATAAAAAGAAGACATAAAAACAATGACCTCTGTCATTGCCAACAGAGGGTATATAACAAAGTAAATTTTGTTATTTACCAAATATTTATTTTCCACCATCATTTGCAAATTAACTCTTTAAAAAAAAAAGTGATTTTCTGGATTTATTTGTTTTTCTTGTCTCATAGTTGTGGTATAGCTATGATGAAAGGCCTCTCTCATCTTTCAAAGTAGGAGAACTTGCACAATCTGTGGCCGACTAAATGTTTTTTTGCCCCGCTGTATATGAAAAAAAAAACGCTTTAAAAGCCTAAAAAACAATTACTGTCCAAATAGTTCTTGTGTTACATTTATCAACTGTCAGTCAACACACTGACGTGTCTGCAGTTACTAAGATGGGGTTGTCTATTCTGCACTACTAAATTAAAATGCTGGAACTACACCAACACTGAAAATGGTAACAAATATATAGGACATATCTGTCATTTTCACACCTAGATTTCTCCAAATCACAGTAGCATAGTTGAGTCAAAACAATCTGTTTCCTCTTTGCAAGGCGGCATTGTCGGATTGGACAAGGCCATAATGCTTACCAAAACTAGGCTATTTGTTAAACTGTAATTGATTGCGGTGATCAAAGCATCATTACTCCATCCTTCAGTGTCACATGATTCTTCAGAAATCATTCTAATATGCTGATTGCTGCTCAAGAAACATTTCTGTTGGCCACATATATCTACACACTATAGCTAGCAACATTTACACATCCATCATCTTTCCAGCACTTCAGCTTGAGTTTGTGTTAATGCTGAAGAACTGAAGGATCAGAATAAATGTAGCTAGACGTTCCGGACACCAGCCAGGAGTCAGGATCTCAGATGATGCTCTCGTTAATTGCTCTGCTCTAAAGTTAGATTTTGAGAACTCAAATGGGACTGAAATCAAAGTTTGATTTCTCAGGAAAAACATATTCTTAACAAACGAACACCGCTCACCCATGAACACCTGGAGAAAGTCAACAACGTCAACTGGAGAATGACGCTTCCTTCAGCTCCCTTGTTGAATTTCACACTTCAGCGATTCTGTATTTTCTGAGACTTTTAAAGTGTGCTAAAACCTCACAGCAACCTTTGTTGGGAACTGCAGGAGTCATAAAAGATGACTATCAGCTTTTGAAGAGATGTAGCCAATGTTTGATCTATTGAAAGACTGTCATTATGAGCGTAAGTGATCAAAGTCTGCCCCTACTACTGGAGACTTCAAACGTCAAGCCAGAACAGGATTGAGTTACAGATGTGAGCCCACCTACATTCACAGAAGATCAAAATAACACACAACCCCTGATGCAAATCACACTTTTGCAACTTCTTGGCAAGCATGCAGTAAAAGAAATGAACCCCTAATTTCATATTTGCAGAACAATGGCCTCTTTGCTTTAGAGCGTCTGAAATCTGATCTTCTCTGAGCAGCAGACAGCATGTCTTTCGTTCACAGAGAGGGAACTATCGGAGCAGAGAGGAGACTACTGCTGAACAGGTATGACTTCAGCAGGGGTCTTTTCTTTCCGTTTCCAGCAGCTGTTTTTAGCCGTTTTTTGTTCAGGAGGAAAGATGACAGTCAGCGTTTCAGGCCTGCTTTAATTTGAGGCGAGCAGACGAGCGGAGCAGGCCACGCTTTCCTCCTGAACATGCCTGATACCTGCAATCACAGCAAGCACGCTCGCCACGAAACCCAAACGATACAGTCACACAATGACATGGCAGAAATATTCTTCAGGAGAGGCACAGCCATCTATAGTTAAAGAAAACCACTTAATATATATTATTTCCAATTATTAAAAAAAGAACAATATTTACTCAAAGTAGAACTCTTTGCTAAACAGTATTAATTTCTTTCAAAAATATTTAATTAAAATTCAGCAATTTATTTCAATTTAACCAATTAACCAAAAAAATATAATTTCATACATTTCAGTTTTACCACTTTTTCTGACTTTGTATAAAATAAATGCATCCTTGATAAGATAAATATTCACTTGAAAACCTTTCACAATTTTTTTTTTAATATGATTATATTATTATTAAGATCACCGCACTATTATCAGAAGCTCTTTTGTCCCCTAGTGTCAGTGGATAAACACTTGTGCTTTTGCATTTTGAAGTCAACATGATGTACAACAATTCAAGACATTTTTATCAACTTCATCAGTTTTATAGTCCCACGCTCAAGTCCTCAAAATCATCTTTGGTGTGAAGAACAATGAATATAAAGATAAGAAAGCTCGTCTGCGACCTTTGAAAGGCGGCATTCATTCTGTATCTGATAAAGCGCAAAGCAAAGTTCAGCAAAGCTAGGTCTTTCACCAGAGAACCGCACCGTGCACGTTCTGACCCTGCCGAGTGATGCAGAAACACAGCTATTTTAAGGGATGATGCTCGGCTCGCAGAAGCTGTAATAGATTAGCCATGTGCTCAGGAAATTCTCTGGCACACATTATAAATAGCTGAAGTGGCAGCCGTGCAACAGCGAGCAAAAAGCGGCTGTGATTGTGTATTTCCATCCTCTGTCACCGGGTCACATGACCAGCTGATGGAGAGAGGACAGCGTTCCAGCAGGTCAAAGCAGCCGACATCCGCTCGAGGAGAGACACGCCAGGCAAACACACAGCCGCTGGAGTATCTCCACACACTGTTTTGAAGAGTTATCTAGAAACGCAGAGGAGTCACCGGCCAGGGAACACGTTGCTCACAGGCATAAACACAGGATAATATAGCATACCACACAAAACAGCGACACAAGTTAGGCCTAAAACTAAAACCAGCTTTAGTGGCCTCAAAATAAAACTCAATCCAGTACGAGTAGAGACCATAAAAGCCTTCAGCAATTCACCAACCTGCATCATTTTACAGAACAAAGCAATTTAGTAAATCACAACTCTGCTTTAAAAGTCTGATTAAAAAGAGCTCTTCATATATCACAGGCAGGTCTGCAGGAGGCCTGTATCACGTTTCTGCACTCTTGACATGATGATGGCCGACGACAGGAGGCAGGAGCAGATATCCACCCTGAACAATTTAACCGATTACCACTCAATCCAGAGCATATGATGCTCGAGATAACACCAAACAGCCCCATCCTGAGGCTTGGTAACGTCAGGCACAGCAGACAGGCGAGTAATGCTGTGAGTAAATGCTCTGGATTGCAGCAGATGAACACATACCAGACATTTCTCACGCACTCATCTCAAAGCATGTGCTGCAACTGCTTCAAAATCAATCATTATTATTCTTTTGTTATTAAAATTTACTTTCCTGAAAAAAAAAAAATAATAAATAAATAAATATATATATATATATATTTATATTTATAAAACCCTCGCTCTGCACTTTTAATTCACATACAAATTCATAAAAAACATATATTAACAATACATCAATAAATCAGTGTTTGTAATTAGTTCTGTAGCCGTTTGTTATTTATTAAGGGTTTGACCATTTTAACCACTTGTTGCCGTCACTAGTCAGGAAAAGCGCTTAAAGGAGCGCAGTGTTTATCGCGTCATACAGCAGCACACAAACTTTCCAGAAGTTAGCAACAACGCGTTTCTCTCCCGAGACAGAGACAACATGATTGAACGCACAGCTTTTCAGTCATTCTTCCGAAACTGGTCATTTTAAGCAAACGTGTACGATGAAAGTTAACGGACGGAGAAAGACCGTGAGAAGTGCAGCGATGACGTCACCGGCGTCCGTTATTTGCGCCGACAAACGCTTGATTTCGTTAAACTACAGAGAAGCAAGTCAATATTCGGGGTTTACCTTCGTAGCACAGGATGCCGATGTTGTTGTTCATCTTGTCCAAGTACTGGTAGTTCAACAGGTCCATTTTGGTAAAAAGCATTTATGGACTTTTAATCGCAGAAAGAGCAGCTTCTCTTTTTCTCTCGTCAGGAGCGCGAGTAAAGGCCCAGCCTTTAACTTCAAACAGAGCTGAAATAACGAGTTTAACCCGACCTCCTCGAGTACCTAGCGAGTGGAAGTATTCTAGCGCGAGTTTAAAGAAACTTTAAGAAGTTTTAGCGTATGAAAAGAGTTGTATTTAGGGACAAAAGGGTGGCGCCAGTTCTCCTCACAGCCCGCTGTAAGTCGACTGCACTGACACGCAGCCTCTGCTCGTTCTGAGTCAGCGCGCGCCGCCTCGCGCCAGATCCCGCGAGACTTCCTCCCAGCGCGCGGGTGACGCGAGGAGGAGAACACGTCCAAAACAACGAGAAGCGAACAGAGCACGGGGGAGCCGCGCCAAGCTTTGGAAACAGCTACTCAAGGAGTGACCACTAATTATACTCCACATGTTCAATACGACAAGCCGTATTTACTAGTCTCTAGAAAGGACAACAGAATGTTGTAACCATTACTGTCTCACGTAAACAACCTAAAGCGTGCGTATTAGACTCTTCCTAGCACGCACACTCTTTAGGGATCCACCATTGCATTGTAAATGAACAATACTATCATACTGAGGCACACTTCTGGGTACTATGACAAATAGCCCATTGACATAACAATTAAAAATAGCATTAAATGCACTGTACACCGTGCTTTTTTATACACAAATCGTCGAAATACAGAACAGATACAGGTCGAATTAAATAGCTAGCAAATTAATAGTAATAGAAAATGAAACATGCTGTGAAAAGTTTTTTTTTTTGGTGATTACCTCCTGTAATCAATCTCCTGTGATCGGGAGTGATGCTCTGCCTCCCTCTGCTGGTGTGTGTGTGTTTATGAGGACACTAATGTGTATAATGACATGGGTATGACAATATGAAGGTGATTTATGAGGATAGTTTCAGTGTCCCCATAATTCAAAAGACTTTACCATATTTGGTATCTATTTTGCAATATAGGTAATATTGTGCTGAAAATGTATGGCAGTGGCTAATTACACCAAGTGTAAATAAATGTAACATCTTCTTATTGTGCCGTTTAGACTAAATATTAAATGAATGGGTCAATAAAGCCATGCTTCCACCTCTGAGAACGAGGCTGCAGCGGTATTAGTGATGTAAGTTTGTCACTTCACAACTCAGTTACGTCTGATTTCGTTAACGGCTCTAATTAAAGAGGCTTTGTACTGAAGATTTGTTGAAATCTGAGGCAGGCGGTAATGCGGTTCAAAGGGAGACTTTGTGGAAAGCATCTTGAGTAACATCAAGGTAAGATGATTAATTCTTACACAAGCCTGATGTGTGATTTTCTTTGGCTACTGTGAGCGTCTGATGAAACCATCGCACCGCTCCCCAGAATCTCCACGAACACACGCTGATCACACGGGAGGAATTAGGGCTTTTCACAACCTGCCTGTCTCCAGGATCAGATCAAACGAGTCCATGTCTAGCACCGAGGTATTAAAACATTCAAACTTTATACAATACACCAGATCTGTGTGAGAAAGACACATGTACACCATTCTTCACTAAAAGCTTTACGTCGGCTCAACCGGACATTATATAAAGATCTGATTCATTTCACCAAACTAAACCTTCAGTCAGAGCGATCGGGACTGGTTCACACCAAACCACGGCAAGAGTTTTAGGACTTGCAGGTCACATGGTCTCCTGTTACGATACTTCTGTCCTGTTTCCGGTCAGGTTTTGAAGTTTAAAAGCCATTTCATTAGAAATGTTTGCATGTTAAAACATGTATACAAGCTCACATCGTGTCAGTGCCTCTGCCTCTGAAAGTTCTGTCCATGCACGCAGTTTGAGAGGTGTTTTAATGAGGCTCAACACCAGAATCCAGAATGAGCTCAGATCCACATCGCTCCTAGCACAGAGCACCGTACACGAAAAAGTGTGCAATATCAAGCAGCATTACTTCCTGAATTGCTTGTGATAATCTGACAGCTTCCTCTCTGTATCTCAGCATATGAAGATGAGTGCCTCCAAAACCATCACCCGTCATAAAAACAATCCTAAGCAGGTTCGATTTTCTGCATTTTTGCAACCGTGCATTTTGATGTTAAAGGATGATAAACCCATAAATTTGGACCACATCTGGTTTGATTTTCTATGACAGGAAAGGATGCTGAATATGAAAGCACAACAAAAAACAACAACAACATGCAAAGATTTTGGATTGAAGGCGTTTTCTTTAACACGTAATGATATGCAAGTAACCCTGAACCAAACCCTAACCATATAGAAAGTAAATACATGTATTTATTAATATTACTCAGCGCTTACATGTGTGATTACACTGTAAAACAGACACCTTCAGATATTTTAAGCTGTACTGAAGTGCAGGTATCTGTGTAACAGGCTCGGTGGGTAACAGCAGCTGTCTGTTACATCATCATCATTACAGGCTGCTCCGTGACTTAGTCACATGATAGTTACTAGGGATGTAACAGTATTGTAAATACCGTTGTACCGCAATATCAAATTTTTTCAATAATACCGTGGTCTACAATTCCCATCAGCCCAAGCGTGCCCATCATTCTTTGCGGTCTGTTGTCTACAGATCAGTGTTGCCAGCTTAGTGTCTTACCCCCTTGCCGACATTTTTCCCTAAAGAGAGACTTCTTGGTCAAAGAGTCTCCGGTACTGTTTTCTCGGCGGCTGAACACCTCTCTCTGCGTCTGAGAGAAGTGAGAGCTCAACATACGGAACAGCGACAGTCCTCATATTTTGAGAATAAGGGTGCATTGAATGACATTATGTGAGCACAGAGAAGCAAGATAACATGACACACTGACCTAATGAATATGCAAATTGATATATGACCTCATCTAGCAATCTAAAGCGGGTTTTAAATCAATTTAATAATTTTTTAAGTTCCGGTTCCGGTGTACAGATAGACGGCTAATGTGTGTGCCACTGATATGTTCAGTGTTCATGTAAACTGCTTAATACAGTTTTTTGAGTCTCTTAATTAGTTTTGTCTTTTATGTAAATGATTCAGTAAATACCGTACCGTGCCACTCACACCGAGGTATTGCCGTACTGTGAAAGCTTGATACCGTTACATCCCTAATAATTTAGTTTTATTTCATGTCAAGTACAAAGGCTGCTACGAAGTACCTAATTACTTGTATACTTATTACTTATATGATGTTTTTATTACGACACCTTAAACTAAAGTGTCGTCCGTGAAAGTGTTTGAGTGAACTACCTCTTTAAGCGCCGGGCCGGGCCTGACGGATATTAGCTTACGTAGGTGTGAGGAACACATTCCCGTTTCTAGGGGATGCTGTATTGTTCTAGTTGTTTTGGAAAAGAAACCAGACCCGTCCCACTACAGTCGATCCACAGCAGCGCTGGTCCTCAGGGAACAATACAGCTCTTACAGTATGAACTCAACACCACACAAACACTGAGAAGATCTACGGTCGCTGCAGAACGTAACGAGAGTCATTCACAAGGCGTTCACCTAACAATACTTCAGTGTTTTCTTTGAGTGTCTTTAACTTTTACATTTACATTAAGCATTGGACAAAACGAGCTTGTGAATAAATGCTGTAATTAAGGTTTAGAGTATTGTGTGCCATAACTGTACATGTACTCACATTCAGGGACAGTAATAACACGTAACCTACATGTGGAAATCAGTTGACTGTAGGCTTTCAGAAGAACCTTTCAAAAGGGAAAATGCTGATTTAGGATGCACACTTTTGAAATATTAGTGTATAGATTGTGTCGAATAATTAAATAACCGGTGACAGACAAAAGCAGAGAGGTCCATCTGACTATTCGGCACATAATTTGATCAATTAAACTCACAGCTTTTAGCATTTTTGACTAAATCTTACAGACGTTGATATTTATTTATTTTAACGGACAAAAGCATGGATGGTGTTTATTGCACACATAGGCTGGTTTGTCATCGCATCTTTTTAACATCACAAGCGTCACGTTGCCATGTGCTGTCTGTTTTTGTTTTGATTCTGTGTACATGTGTCATGCCTTGTTTTGTAGCCCTGCCCACATCATTAGTGTCTCATCCCCTGCCAGCCGTGTGTCCCGGGTGTTTTCCTCCATTTAAACCGTGTCTTTTGAATTGTTCAGTGTCACTCGTTGTATTTGGATGTCGTTTGGACGTCTCAGCGTTTTCGTCAGCTTCCCTGAATCCTGAATCCTTAAATTAAACGTTTCCGGCGTCAGTGAATTCACGTCTCCCTGCCTTCCTTGTCTGCTGGGAAGTGAGCTCATTCTTGACACTAAGAGAACGAGGAGAGCTACACACACACACACACACACTTACTAAAAAACACTAAACAGGACCTGAATCCCTCTGGAAGCAAGCGGCACCCAGGTGACTCTGTGGCCATCAGGACCGAAACAGACAGAGCCACCACACAGCAGACATCACACCCATCGGACTGTGAGGAGCTGGAGTGATGAACGCTTATTAACAGACTCGTTTGATTCATCAGATTCTGAACACATTCAGGTCACTAAACATCAAACAGAGGAACTGGTATTCGGAATATCACAGGCTTGGGAAAACCCTGCATGCAGGATTGTGTTTTTCCTTCCTTTTATCTCTTGCCTCCTCCATCCTGATATATTTTATAATATTGTCATGATTCCAGTCTATGTTCCCCTGTTCTTTGTGTTGTGGACTCTTATTTTGAAGTAGTTGTGTTTTCCATTGTTTCTGTGCTGCCTTGTTCCTTTGCCATTCTTACGAGTTGCCTTGGTACTTGATTAGTCCCTCCCCCTTGGTAACTTGTGATCCTGTCTATTTGCAGTTCAGTCCCTGATTAACTGTGGAGTATTACTAGCATTTCCCTCGCTCTGACTCTGCCTGTGACCCTGAAGTCTTGTCACTCACATTACACTCAACAAAGTGCTTTAAAGGGGTCATACGGTGCCACATGCACCTTTTCAAGCTGTTTGGACTGAAATGTGTGTTGGTCATTGTTGGACCCTACAATGATAAAGATCCACCAGTAGTTTTCTTTTAATTTAATAAAAATAAGTTGCCCCTTCTGAAATCAAGCCCTTCTCAAATGCGTGTCGGTGTGGCGTCACACAGACAGAGGCCACGCCCACAACAGTTGATTGACAGCAGCGTGTCTTAGCTCAGCCCCGCCCTGAGTGAGCGTCATCAGACCGAGACGCAGAAACAAGCAGTACTCCAAGAGACTGAGGCGTTTTGTTGTTGAATGTATTAATGAACAGAGCAGTAGTGATTTCCCCCGACATCTGAGGAGTAACGTTAGGTTTGGTTCTGAAGGGAAACGCCCCCTTGATCAACAGAAATGCGTTTATGTTTGTGAGAATCATTCATGATCCAGCCTCACCTACAGAAGCAGTATAATGTCTTTACTGAATCTTTGCACATCTCCTTTCCTAATAATGTGTTAATTAGCAAGTTTCACTATGAATACGGCTAAAAAAGAGGGGCGGAGTCAGCGGAGCTTGTTAAGATTTAAAGGGGAAGTACACAGAACACAGTGATTTCTGAAGAGCTGTTTCTGACAGGGAAAATAAATTAGCATTTTTAAAACTATCTTTGAGAAATTTTAAAGCAATCTATATTGCAAACTTTCCATTAAGAGCCTAAAGAATCATATTAGCTTGTGGATAATTGGCTTTGTGTGACCCCTTTAAAGAATTCTTGTGTTACACTGGCATCCAGAAATGAATGGAACCACCCACGTGCCATATCTGTCCAAATGTAGGAAGTACCCATCAAATCAATGCATGCGCTGAAGTGTGTATGCCATCTTCATGTCAGTACCGGCTCTAGGTTCCTACTGTACTGCCACCTGCTCTTATTAAGAAAGAACTGCAAGCATTGGAAAACAGCTAACATCGGGGTAAAATAAAGAATGACGGACATCATGCCATTTGTTTCTGCTGCATAAATCCAAATTCTCTCTCATGGTAATTTTAGTGCAACTATGTTTGCATATTTTCAAATGAGATTTAACTGAATGTAATTGTATCTGTTGAACTGTCTGTGTCCACGCTGAACGCCGGTCTAAATCGTGATTTACTAATTAACTTCACAAGGTGAAATGTTACTTAAAAATCCAGTGTGTAATATGGATTATCCACTACCAGAAGTTCAGACATGCCTGACTGAATATAGCCATCGGAGGATGTTTGAAACTGAAGGTCTAAGCTGAAATGACAATAAAACACTTTTTTTCCCCCACATACTCTTTGTGCTCTTTCATAGCTTTTATGATTTTACTATTCACCTAAAACAAGGAGAACAGCACAAGCATCTTAATATCACATCTTAAACAACACGGTATGTAGCCGTGACTGAACAAACCTTGTGTGTGTGTGTGTGTGTGTGTTGATAACGTGCGTTAACTCGGACACAGCTGAACAGAGGACAGACTAATCAAACATGCCCATTCTCACACACTACAGGTCAGATGGGATTCAGACTTCTCCAAATAAAGCTATTATAATAGAATAACGGCGGTGCAGTGATGTAGGAGTGCAGGTTAACTAGTCATCTATTCAAAGAGCCCACGGCATCTTGATGCGGTTCAGGGGATTACAAAACTCACGGGTCAGATCATATTAGGGATTGATTGATTTGATATCAATGTTACTTTATTTTCCATTTACTTACGGATCATCTATCATTATGCATAATAATAAGCAAAGAGACCAAAGGAACAGGAGAAAACGACACAAATGTCCTACTCAGAGACTCCATCATCATCCAGGATTCGTCTATCACCATTCATTTACATTTAACCAGTCTCATCTGGCACTGAAGTGTGTTTTTAACCCTCAACACTACACGACACGAGAACATTAAGTTTGTACGGACTCACTAACTTCAATGTTTTAGCCAGAGACAACTTGCTGAAGCACAAGATGAAACCAAACCTGCATGAATTTCTTTGTTCTGCCAAAAGCTACTGGAGTCAGCGGTGACCCAAAACAAGAGTAAGAGATGACACAGTTTTCATTTTTGGGTGAACAAGTCCTATAAAATTTTGCTTGAGAAGATGAAAACTAACTCGATAACTTCGATAAGAAAACCGAATGTTTTTGTCTTTGCTGGGATCTTGTTTTGGTTCAGGAAATGAAACGAAACGGATACTATTGCCCATCCTCTCAGGAGCCCAGGCGTGTCATTTTGCAATTTTTGTAGCATAAACCCCATCAAACCAATGACCGCTTCAGATCTCCCAGTGTTTCTCCGTAGTGCTGAAACCTACAAACGCCCAAGCAACTAATACTCAACTGCCATTGGCTCATCTGCGTTTTGATGGGAGGGGCTTACGACAGGTCAATCAGTAGGGGTTTCGTACTTCCACGGATGTGTCAGCCCTAACGAAAAAACTGAGAGAATTTGAATTTGTGCACTTCTTTTCTTCCTGGAATCTGTCAGGACAACAACAACAACAACGTGTGCCTGACTTCAGTGACCTTTGACCTCCGAGCCACAAGGCCGGGTTCACACACGTGTGCTGCTCAAAACGACCCCGAGAACCCTCAAGGAGACACTTCCTGACACAGAAGCAGTCAAAATGCTGGTTTTATCATTAGACTCATGCTTCACCCCATGCGCTGACTGATAGACAGGTTTTGTTAAGGAACGGGAAGATTTCTGAACACACACACACACACACACTACTTTTAATGCCGTGTGTCAGTGTTGAGTGGGTTTCAGTGTGTGTTGTGGGTGGTCACTAGGGCAAAATCATTTTCTCTTTCATCAATTAAAAGCAAAATGCGCTAAAGAATGTGAAACATGCGCACAATACTCCTCTTGTGACATGATGCAGAAGGCTTACTAAAGCAGCAGCAGATCCTCACAACCGCAGGGTAATTATTAACTCTGCTTGTGTTTGGCCATTCCTCAGAACAATAACAAAGAAATATCAATCCTCCACGAAGAGGAAAGAAAAATGTCCCGGGGACTCAAAGGTCGACTTCCTGTTTGGACTGCAGGTGCAGGAACAAATGCTGACAGAGCCAACAGAAACACAGGAGAGAGTAACCGAACACATCAGAGCCGCTGGGTCGTCTTTCCTGCACTATTACACACAAATATAAACGTAAAGCTGCCCCATCCAGTTTGAGAGCGGTATGCCACTACTTACTCACAAACTGTGGTAACTATTAGATTCCCTTTATTTATTCTCATCCTAAGTGTGTATGTCATCATCATTAAGCATAACCAAGAATATCATGGGATCTTTTGCATGTTATCCACACCTATATGGCAACATGGAGAGGTACTGTTGCCATTTAATAATTGTATTTAACGTAATAACTGTTGTAGCTGCTTTCTATGTGAACGTGTATTCAAATGTGATCAAAGCTTCATGCGTGTTCAGTGTCACTTCAGAAATCATTCTCTGGGAACATTACTTTACCAGAAATGAAAACCGCACGAGCAGGATCTTGTTTGTGCGCTGACGTTGGAAGACTCTGCGTGATTGGGCCGTTTGGCCTCGAGCCGTCACCTGACTCACCCTGACAAAGAGAACCACACCTTCCCTGTAATCGTGCTCTCCTCTGATGAAAGCAGTCGCTGCTCTGCTGTAGCGTGTAAGCGCACGAGTCTGGCCCAGGTCCATCTCCAGCACTGAGAACCGTTCACAGGCCTGCAGTAAATGCAAATGAGCAGGAGCAGCTCTATTGTGAAAACAGGTCAGACTCATTGTGAGGGGACAAAGACACACACACACACACACACAACGACATGACATCAGCCCCCTGCAAAACAAAAACACAGCAGGGGGAGGAAGAAACAACGGCAGTCCCAAGCTCCTCCAGATGCACACACACTCCCTCGCTCTGACATCATGACCCAGTTTCCCTTCGGTTCAGACTCACAAACGGTGAGAGGAAAGTTCTGCTGTTAGGAGTAAACGCCAGTGGCCTCAATTTACGGAGTCACTTTCAGGAGAAAGGTATCATTGCACCACTGTCTCTGCAGTGAATGGGTGCCGTCAGAACAAGAGTCCAAACAGCTAATAAGCCACTCCAGTCCATCAGTTAACATCTGGAGAAGATGAAAGCTGAAACAAAAGCAACACTTCTAACTAGAACATGAGAACATACTGCGCTGTTTGGACTCTCATTCTGACGGCACCCATTCACTTGCAGAGGATCCAATGCTGCGTTTCTCTAAATCTGAACCCATGAAGAAACCACCTCAGGCCATCCATTTGCGAACGGTTTAATCAAACTCGCGCCCTGTGGAAGCACCGCTCCAATCTGATGGTTTTCCGTCACATGCTGCAGATCTGAAGAGGTTTCGAAGAAAAGTGCATTGCTTGCAAACCACATTTGTAACCCAACCCTGCTTTGTCAATACAAGCCCAGCAGAGGCACACGGAATGGGGCGCTGAAACATGTAGAAGTTGCACAATGAATTCCAATAACGCTCAATGCCTGTTGAGTAGGATTTGCTGGCGTTTAATCTAGGAAGGAATTCCTGACGGAAAACACAACAGTCCGGGGAGGGACTGGACATGTGACAGCAAACGGCACGGCTCTTCTCAAAGTTTCATAACGCCTGGATATCATATGTCAGTGCATTAAGCTGAAAGCAGCTGCAGCGAAGGGCATTTCTCATGTAAATGATCGCAGACAAACACACACCAAAGCATGAGCCTCACTTATGGAAATAAAGCCTCTCTCTGCCTCACATTTCAGAGGTCACTGACTGCGTGAGGACGAGGGGTGTAGACTGTCCTGCGAGATGATCTGTGAGCCTGCAGCACAACCGCACAGGTAGCAACAGACAATACATTAAATCAGTCCAAATGATTGCTTTTATGCCAAAAATCATTAGGACATTAGGCAAAGATCATGTTCCATGAAAACGTTTAGTAAACTTCCTACCATAAATATATCAGAACTTCACTTCTGATTGGTAATATGCATTGCTAAGAACTTTTTTTGCACCCTCAGATTCCTCAGTTTTTGTTTTTTTTTAATATTGTCCTCTCCTAACAAACCAGACATCAATGGAAAGATTACTTATGAAGCTTTCAAGGATACATGACTGGTCACATGTTTCATATGGTTAATCAGTTACCTAACAATTAAACATTTGCAGTCAGAAAGCGAACTCTTGAATTGTAATCAGCTCATGCATTCGCTGGGACTCCTGGGTGTCTCAGTCTGAGCTTCAGGAACCCTACAGAAACAGCACATGGTGGTCAGAAAAGCAGTACTTGGTAAACTCACGTTTCTCATCATCCTGGTGCACTAAAGATGCTGCTCTCGACAAAACATCCAAAGGCGTTTCCATCCTGGGCCAGACCCTGAGCGAGGAGAATCAGATCATTAAAGTGGGTTCACAGATCAGATCATCAGCACGTGAACTGAAGGTTTATTTCACGCCGTCGCGTCCAGAAGCAAGCACCGGGAAACCCTTCGCCATGATCCGGTTCGTGTTTTCTCTTGCACTTGCAGAACAAACGCGTGAGGTCTGAAGCGCTTCCCACACTTCACATTCCAGAGCTGAGAGACAACTTCCAGCGGAGCGCGAGCGACTCTAACGCGCACCATCTGAGCCGGACATCAGACTGACCTGACGCGCTCGCGCTCCGCTCGTTATCACGAGGAACTCAGTGTTTCACTAGCGTTACTTTATTCAAGTGGTCGCGTAGTGCCACGAAACTCAGTATGCAGTAAATAATACAGCGGGTGATGTGCTCTTTTAACCCCGGCTCGACTATGACGACTTTTACTACAGCCATGATCGCTCGTAGTGTAGGACGTGTTGAAAGCTGTAGTACGTACCGCGTTGAAGCGCCACTTTGAGATCTCCTCCGTCACAGAGCCGAGGACAGTAGCCGCGCAGAGAGCGATAGACCCCGCGGAGCCGCCGGAGCTCGCTGGAAGAATGCTTGGAATGATGGAATGCTCTTCCTAGCAGGTGATGAGAGGCGCGAGCTCTCATTGGCCGAGCTCGGCGGAGTGACATCAGCATAGATTATGCTAAAGAGGGAGTGACGTCACATCCGTGCAACAGGTACAGCGTGAAGGGGAAGCGCGCCAATAAACACACACAACACACTTTACAGAAATACTTAGAAAGCTTTATTGGCATTTCTCAGGGAAGGAACCATTCGTTTCATACACGGATTGTCAATAAATACCAAGTGCGAGGGAAGAGTTACTGTGTTCCGTCATGCAGGTGTTCTTCGCCAGCCTCTCCACATTTTCTGAAGCTTCTTTGTGCTGTACGACAGCGCTTTGACCAGACCTGCGGAGAGAGTGAACAGCAGTGCAGTCACTCACTGATGAACACGGATGCACTTCTGCCAGCCGCTATTCAGAAGAGACACCAACACACCAAACCACGTTCAGCATGCTGTTGGTGTTGCCATTAATAGGACCACAGAAAAATAACAACAACAACAAGTTCTGAAGACTTGTGTATGTTTTATTTTTGACGAACCACAGCGTGTCGTTTCTGAAGTTGACGACGAACTGTTGAGAGAGAACCTCTACTGATCCTGTAGAGTACCTCACTGTGAGATCTAAAGGTCTCTTACCAGCGGTGGCGATTCCTTTGACGCTCTGTGTTATACTGGAGGCTTTCACGATCGACGCAATCCCTGTGGAGAGAGCACAAATATATATCATTCCTAACTTAACCATTAAAACGAGTCATCCCCCAACAGCAGCAGCAGAACTGCGATCTTTAGTGAACTAGCGTATTCAGTTTAAAGTTGATTATATTTAAAGTTGCAATCAGTGTAAATTATACTAAATTAAAATGCCTTGGTGTCCAAATATTTCCCGTGTTAACATGTTTCAGGTCTCAATCTGAACACATATCCATTGATATCATCTCATCTTATGTTACTTCCAAAGTCTCCCAAGAGTTTTGAGAGGTTTCTTGGAGTGACTGATTTTTATGCACTCAAAAGCTCAACGTGATCACCGCCCAGAAGACTCCTAGGACGCCTTGAGCGTGAGGAGATCATGAGCTAACGATCGTTTTTGCATGAACTATCCCTTTAAGAATCGATGCAAATACTAGTCCAGCGTGCCACAGTGCTGAAGAGCAGCTCACGAGCAGGTGTTTGTGAGAAACGCTCTGACGGTTATTATGACAAAGAGACGTGTGGGTGAGGCTGTCGGAGAAACTCAACACCACCAAAAACCCAGCCGGCCAGTTCTGCGAGTCCTGAGAAAGCCTCCGCTGTGATGGTGTGACAGGAGCGTGGTCTTTACCTTGCTGCACCACGGAGCCGCAGTCGGGGTCCTGGGCCACCTGCAGCAGCACCTCCTCCACGTCTCGGTTCTTCCCGGGACGCTCCACCAGACGCGTGATCTGCTGCTGGAGACAGCGCGGGAGAGCCATGAGCTGAGTGAACTGGCCCTCGGGGCTTTTGTCCACCTGGAGAGCAGAAAACACACCGCATGCTGAGCAGCTTCATGTGTGGAGCCACCGAGAAGTCAAGTCACCTGTACTTCTACAGCATTTACTCTCTTATGGTAGCACACCGAAAAATAATCAGTTATGCAAGCTTCATCAGCGAGACGAATCCAGTTCAGCAGATCTTCATGCTACAATACTTATATTACATGTTTGTTAGTGCTGCCAAATCATTAAATCACATCCAAACGAGAGTCTGTCTCTGTATACGGTGTATATTTATTATGCATGTGTAAACACACACACAGTACAGTGAGACGCGCAAGTTTGAGCAGCCTTGTTAATCTTCAGGACTGTCCTGTATAAATCGTTGGTTGTTACGATAAAAAAAAAAAAACGGTGAATCCAATTAAGAGAAAGAGTATTTAAGGGGAGCAATCTGAATATTCTCTGAAGAGTAGAAACATCGGGTCTCAAAACAACTCTCAACGACCTGAAAACAAAGGGGGAGGAGACAGAAAGCTGTCTCAGAGATTTCAGTGGTCTGTTTCCACAGTTAGGAACATATTGAGGAGAAAGAAAACCACCGGCAGAGTTCAAGTTAAGGCAAGAAACATCTTGAATAAACAGAAGCGACGACTGGTGAGAACAGTCAGAGTCAACCCAAAGACCTTCAACATCATC
>JAUYWG010000045.1:1346339-1356835 GCA_034779775.1 Enteromius afrohamiltoni
TCAAACGGTGAAGGGTTGTTTCTCCGATCACGAATGCAGACGTGCTGTTATGTTTACGAGGCGTGATGCAACACCACGTGTAAAAACACAGAACTATGTCATGATCAACAGTCATTATGTCTCCACTGGATCAACAAACGCCTGCTTTGTAATGTTTTATTGTTTTGGTGATGTAGCGCTGGGACGCAGCATCACGTTATGATAAGAGGCGGAGTATTACTGTCCACATGGTATTCAGCCAATCACAGTATAGTGGATAGCTGGCCAATCAGAGCACACCTCGCTTTTTTAGAATGATGAGCTTTGTACAAATCAACCGTTCAAGACCCAATCAAGAATGACACACAGTTATTTACTGACAATAAAAAGACAGAACAAAATAATTGCTTAGTTTTCCATGTTGTATACAGTACATGCTAATGAAGGTTTTTAGCTACATCTCATCATTCTGTTCGTTTTAGACAGTATGACAGTATTGTAAAAATGCAGCCCATGCTGTCTTTTTCAGAAAAACTGGCCTGCAGGTACATGAGTTTTGTTGGGTTTTGCATCTGAGTAAGAAATCAGTTCATGTTATTTGACAGATGAAGTCGCTAAATGCATTTCATACCAAAGCAGTGATAAAATAACACAAAGTTTAGCTCACAAAGATGCTCACGGTGTGAAGAATAAACGTTAGTGGAGTAAACAGAATCATTGAGCATTGAAAACACACTCATTAACACCTGATCTCAGAAATAAAGTTTAGACCTGGCTCTGATTGGCTGATTCGAGCTGTTGCTTTGTTTTCTACTGAGCTGTGAAGTAGTTTCAGGTGAAGCTGGAAGTTATTTGATGATAACAGGACCGTCCTCCGCCCAAACACTTCAGGCCCTGTCCCAGATGACACAATTGATGTGCACTTGCAGACTCATGATGGCCACCGCAAGCCTGTAATATCCATTAGGCCATGAGGCTGTAGGGTGTCTCATTTGTCACTTTCATTTTTTATAAAGTTGCTTACAAGTGCCACCACAGAGGACACTACACAGCCTCACTGAGTGTGTGTGTGATGAATAACACTTCTTCTGTTGTTCTAACCCTTTGAAATGCCATATCTTGAATGAAAATGCTGTTATTAGAATAGGATTCACTTATAAACACATGGGATGTGAGTAGTCAACATGCTGTAAATGCACATGTCCCATTTGACAAAAATAATAATAATAATAATAATAATTTGCGGCCACAATATGTGTGTCACGTCGTCTCAGATCACTGTCTCTAGAGTCCCATGACTGAGTGTTACAATGAAGCTCAATGACATTTCTATGGCTCAAAACAAGGGACATGCAAAAAGGCATGTAAATTCAAGACAGCAGCTAAAATTGATCAGTAATTAGAAAGCAATCATGCCCCTCGTCAGTGGAAATCAATTTTAACTGATTCAGTTCCTGAATCCAGCTCTACTGCTGAAGCTCATTTAAAGTTTTCTGCACAACATTCAGACAGGCTAAATACTGAGAGAATATAGTCTG
This sequence comes from Enteromius afrohamiltoni, assembly GCA_034779775.1. NCBI lineage: Eukaryota > Metazoa > Chordata > Actinopteri > Cypriniformes > Cyprinidae > Enteromius > Enteromius afrohamiltoni. The sequence goes on from JAUYWG010000045.1 coordinate 1,347,857, forward strand.
GTCAGATAAGGCATGATACACACCATGTTTGAGTTCAAACAGCACCGGACATCAAACATCATGGTGTACCACTGGCAGAATGCATATCATTGAAGAAAGAATAAATGGAAAAATGTACAGAGACATTCTTAATACAAATCTGCTGCCATCTACGAGGATGATGAAGATGAAACAAGGGTGGACATTTCAGTGAAACAATGATCCCAAGCACAGCCAAGGAGACTTGATTTCAGAGAAAGAAAGCAAAGCTGTTAGAAAGGCTCAGCCAATCACCTGACCTGAATGGAAAGAGCGAAATTAAGAGTTCATGGAAGAGCCCCATGAATCTCTCAAGATTTGAAGACTGTTTGTGAGGAAGAATGAGCCACAATCTCACCTGAACAATGCATACGACTAGTTTCTCCTACAGAAGATGTCTGAAGCTGTCATTACCAACAGAGACATTTGTACGAATTTTTAAAGTACTTTAATACATTTCAGTACACATGTTCAATCTGTTTCCCTTGGGTCATTCCGTTTTATTACGTCTAAGTTATGAACTTATTTGTTTTATTTGCTTTGCATGTATGGATTATTTGATGTTTACAGTGAGTGTGTTAGTGTGTGCTCAGAGGAGCCTCTGATTAATGAGCTACCATTAAAGCTTTGGGCTTAAATTGAATTGATAAGACAGCCACTAAAACAACTGCTGCTGCTGGGTTTGTCCGCTTTAAAGCCAAATGATCACACATTACTCTGAAACTGGCATTATCTGAGTGGACTGAAACAGACAAATGTAGGCTAATATTGTCAAGCAGTGTATCTAGTGATGGAATATTGTGCATAAAATATAATATTGTAATCCTGTAAAAGTGTCAGCGATATGAAATTAGGAATTGATCAGCAGGATGCACAAACATCACAGGAAATAAAAAGCCTTTGTAAAGTGTCAGTTTTAAAAAAAAACATTCAAAAATCATTTGTATATTTGGAAATGTATTTGGACAGTTATTGTTCATATCTAAAACAGTAGCATAGAAATCATGCATTAAGGTTAAATAAGTTATTGAGGTTAAATAAGTCAGAAAACCATTTTTCTCAACAGTAAATTCTGTTATTGCCTAGTATGATGTCACTCCAAACCCTTTTTGCTTTTTCTAAATAGCGAAAAAGCAGAACTGTTGGAGATTAGAATGTTTAAATTCTCACCTCTCTAGATTTTCCAACATTTTGGATTTCCATAAAAAACTGCTTTTTTGAACACCTTCTAGATGGTTCATCTAATCTTCACTAAAATTGGTGCAGATCTTTGTGACCTCACGCTGACAAAAACCTAATAAGTTCATGATCATACACTAAAGTGCTCTTGTGTAACACAGCTGTGAATTTGATGGCATGCCCAAGTTGACATGGCATATTAACACTACAATGATTTGTTATATTGAAAACAAAAAATAATCTCAGAGAACCTGCAAAAATTTATAATTTTACTTAGACCTTTTAAATGTTTTTGTCCAAAAACTATGTGCGTAACTAGTCTTTTTTTGTAGAGTACAGGATACTGAGTTAAACAGTTACACACATTTCCCATATACGCCTGTACATTTTGATGCTGACATGACTAAAATGGTTCGCTCTGAGGCCTGTACACCAGGCTGATTTCGTGAACTGCTTATAGCCAGCTCACCTGATCAGAGAACAAATACAACACAAGAACAATGACCTGAATGGCTTTAAAATGTAAAAGAGTCAGTGCTTTTGAATTTATTATATAAATGGGTATAATTCTCTTTTCACCAAATGTGTCACAGTATTGTAAGGGAAAAACACTTGTCAGTAGACTTTGGTGTATCTGGTGTGTGCTGTCAATGCTGGGCTTCACCTCGTAATTGCTGCTTGCTATATTTATGCCAGCTTTTAGTAATTGTGCTCATCAACCATTCATACACTCTACATTCTGTTTTATACACATTCATTGGAAAGTCATGGCCAACATGTGATCCGAGTGAAAAAAACCTGCAATTAGAGCAGGTCCAGTTATTTGAGAGGATGTGTTTGACTCCTGCATTCGTTCATGTGTGTAGTTTTCAATAGTCCAGCGGCTCTGGCAGACAGCAGCGTTCCGTGGACAGCATCAGGAAAGTCTCCATTAGCATGTGACATTTCATTCCAGCCGCTGCAGATCAAAGCGCATCCGAACGCACTCAACCTCGACGCAGAAAATGTCATTAAGAAAGCAGAGAAGAGGACTGGACTAAAAAATAAAAACATTGTCAAATAATGCTTGTGCTTAACTGACTGTTTTTAAAAAAGGATTTTTAGATTTTTAAGAATGTATAGACTTATCAGCTTGTGCTGACAGAGGCCATATCCAATAAAACTACACTACACTACAGTTTGACTCATACTGGTCTGTGTCTTGCTGAAAGTAAGTTTATTTGCAGAGATGAATGACAAGACGCTTCTCATCGACGCATTCTAAAAACATGATTTCTTTCCATATCACTTGGAGCTGATGATAAAATGCATGATTCAAATGTTTAAAATAATGTTTATCCAAAGCAGCTAACAATTAGGAAAACATTTCCTCACAGTTACCCATCAGCTGTTCGTGGAAGACTAGAATGGTAACAGAGACTTTTTAACTCATAATCCAGACCCTTCTAATTCAGTTACTTTCTCACAATCTCTCTTTTTGTGAGTCACAAAACTAAACTGTGAGGTGATGTGAAGTCTGAATTCTAAGGACAGTACTCACTAGTCACAACTAGATCACGATTCTGGAGAGAAAAGAGAGATAAGGTCACAGTTACACAGAATTGTGAGATGTAAACTCAGAAACAAGAGGAAAATTGTGAGAGTAATTCAGAAAAAGTAAAAAAAAAAAAAAAAGTCCCTAAGATACCGTAATGCACAGTGCTGTCTAATATGATCAGAAAAGAACACCGTCATCTTGTTTACTGTATGTAGTTCATGAATAATCCTCCTAGCTCTGTTTGATAGATCACAAGTGTGTTTGCTCTCAGTATCTCTCTCTCTCCCCCGCAGCTATCAGCCCACTCTCACAAATAAAACCCATAATGCTTCAGTTAGCTTGCATGGACAGTCATACATTTGACTAAGGAGCAATTCAGTTCCGGCTTAGCATTTCTGATCTGAAGTCAGACAAACTGCAAGAGTGCACTTTAGTAAACACACAGCCTAAAGCCCTCCCCATGTAAACACACACAGATGTGAGCAGATACACTGATCTGTGTGGTTTTACGTGTGAGCTGAGCTCATGTGATGTTACAGCTCTGTGTGGAAAGAACACGATTCAGTGTTCATTATTTAGTCTACTATCCATCTTGTTGCAGAAATAATAAAATGTCAAAGCCTTCTGTGTTGAAATAATTCACATATACACCTCCATCTATGCCTCATCTAATTTTAGTGTGTATCTTAACACCTGTCAGTCATTTTGACATTAAGAGATGTTGGCAGGAGCTCCTACATTGACATAAATGTTGTCCTGCAGCATTTATGATCCAGACATAGATGATTTCTTAAAACATGCGTTGACAATCATACTGAAGATGAGTTCTTCCTGTCAGATGGACAACAAAACTGATAAACCACTGAAATAAAGTCCGTTTTTGAAATGTCATTCATTCCTGACTGGACAGATGCTGTCTGAAGATGTGATTAACATTTCTCCCTCTCAGACAATGTCAAATAATCATGAAGTGCATCACTGCATCACTGATGAATGTTCAGACAGAGAGCCTGGTCATGAAGTGGCGTCTGTGTAAATCAGGTTTGTCAGCGTGCTGTCGTCCTCCAGCGGTTAAACTGTCTGACAGCGCCGCATCTCTGAACAAGACTGTTTATGCCAGAAATTATGAGAAATCATGTGTCACACACACTCATTCTGCTCTTCACACAAAATGTTCACACAATCACATTCAAATACAACAGAGTTAACACCTTTCCCACCAGATTTGTTTTAGATTATAATAATGTTTCATAGTATTACTAATTTCAATCAGATACCGACAAAAGAAAAATGCTTAAAGAAATGCTTTTTAGTGTTTTTACACAGACTGTTTAATATTGATCTGAGGTGACATGCATGCATTTACACTCCAATCACAACTATATGTTAATACTAGTGGCTGGGGCAGGTCAGAGCAGGATTAATTATGCATGTGAATGATATGTATGTACAGAGCAGCATTAGAGATCTCTTTACAGAGTTTGGCTGCTTTGTGCCTGCTCTGACCCGTCTCAGCCTCTAGAATCAAAGCATACAGTAACTGTGTCAGTGTAAATGCATTAATGTCACCTCTGAGCAGCATCAAACTGTGAAAGACACCTGAAAGCCACTTCAGAGGCGCTTCTGTGCCACCTTATAGTGTCATAAAGACTTATATGTCCTATTAGGATTTAAAAAACGGCACGTTTAATGTGAAATACTTTGACAAACATGTTTGGAAAAGTGCAGGGAAATATTACTATTCAAAACGTAGGATTTCTGTGATGGGATAAACACAGATGGAATCTTGGAGTCCTGTGGTAAAAAATGGAATTCACTGTATAAGTCATGTTTGGATGGATAAATCAAAAGTAGGTCAGTATATTTAAATCAAACTGCAGTATGGACTAGTGTCTGTAAATATCATGTTACTATTAAGTTACAATATGAACACATCAACATCTCTACAAAGGCTGTGAGATTCACTTCATGAGCATTTACTGTTTCTTTTGAGAAAAAATTATAGCATATACAATCAAAACCTTAAAGGTCTTCACAGCAACCTTTCTAAATAAAAGTCTGGTTAAACTTAAATTAACTGTGACAAAAATGTACAATTTACTGTGACAATACCTTTATTTAACCAGGTTAAAAACTCATTGAGATTAAAATCTCTTTTGCAAGAGTGACCTGGCCAAGAAAGCAGCAACAAATAACAAAACACAACACAGATCAAAGATCACAAAAACAATTTACCAAGGGATAAAACACACAGCTTGTTCTTAAAATATCTTAAAAAATTGTATCTTAAAATCATGTAATTATAGAAGCACAGACTGCTTTAGAATGATTTGTAGATTATTCCAAGCCTATTCCTTAATGTAATGATAGTTTTGCTGCTACTATTAATTATTATTAAGTATTTTAAATACAGGGCACCTATAGTGCAGTGACGCTACATTTCAACGCACTGTGCATGGCTTTCAGCACTGATACACAGTATTTCTGGAAAAAAAATATATATTATGGTACAGTGGCGAATTGGAATTTTGTGAGAGAGAGAGTCCAATAGAGATGTGGTGAATGCGGATGCCCTCTGGTGGAGCTAGAGGGCACTCATGACATAGCCCCTCCTCATAGGAGAAGCTTCCAGATGATCCAAACAAAAATGCAAGCGAGGGAGGGATGGGTGGGTGCCCTGGTGGCTGGACGGGGCAGAGTGTTTGGAGGCCTCCCAGGCATGACATAGTTCTGGAGTGACAGATGGCATATCTGAACCCTTAGATGGCCATGGTGAGTCGTGACCCTCAGATGGCCACAGAGGATCTGGACCCTCGGGAGGGTCCTACTCCCCAACAAAAATTCTTGGGGAGAGGTCCCACATGCACCTTGGTCATCAGGTGCTATTGGGGAGGAGCGGTCTGAGGATCTCTCAGGCCTGCATTTAGATTCAGATTGTTGCTGATTGGACACCGCAGAGATTTCAACAGGCACTCCTGGCCGTGACACAGAGCAAGCACACAGTTCCCTTGACTGTGATTCGGGATTGGGACCCAATTGTTGTGGACTGGACACCAAGGGGTTTTTGATTGTCACTCCTGGCAAAAAGTTCGGACACCAGATCTGACACTGGCTTATTTTATCCACACTCTAAACCCAGAATGTGGAGCTGCGGATTGGAATTGGAATCAGCGTTTTTTTCGATCAGCAATCCTGGTCAACATTTGAGGACCAAAACTGACAACTCTGTGTCTGGGATCGAGCATGGAAAGGGTTTAGCGACCAGAACAATGCGTCTCAAAAGTTGTGCAGTCACCAGTGGAACCTCTGGAGAATCTACAACCCAATTCGACATCTCTAAACAACGTGCAGTCACTGGCGGTACCTCTGTGGTTGGAACAGAGTTGACCATAGCATGAATAGTAGGGCCTGGAGGTTGTGCAGCCACCAGTGGAACTTCTGGAAAGTCTATGGTCTCAGCTGACATCTTCAGGGGTTGTGCAGCGACTGGTGGAACCTCTAGGGCCTGAACTTTGTCCATAACCCCTAGTGGACGTGCAACCACTGGCAAAACCACTGGCCCCTCCTGAGGGACAACGTCCTTCGGATGCAAGGATTCATGAGCATTAGCCATCTTGTGGGCAGACTTGGGTTGAGGCAGGGCGGCTATCTTGACTGCTGACTGTGACCCGGATGTGGCAGCCATCATGTGTAGCGACTCGAGTATGGCAGACATCTTGTTCATTGATTTGGGTATTGCAGCCTACATCCTCTGTAGTGAGGAAATATGTTGTTTTTACGTGAATTTCCAGTGTCATGCTATAAATGAAGCCCTGATTAATGTTTTTGAAGATTTTATGGAGTGTTTTGGAATCTTCAGCACAGCAGCATCTGCGGACCATGTGACCTCGGCATCGGGTTGCGTCTCAGCAAAAATAAATAAATAAAATCAGATGTAAAGTTGTCCAAATAAGGTTCTTAGCAATGCATATTACTAATCACATTTTTTTATGTATTAAAGTTAGTTAATTTGCAAAATATTTTCTTGGAATCTTTACTTAATACCCTAATGATTTTTGGGATAAAAGAGAAATCTATCATTTTGACTCATACAATGTATTGTTGGTTATTGCTACAAATATACCTGGGCTGCTGATGATCCAGCAGAGAGAGCGAGTACTGGTGTGGTGTTGAAGCGGTGTGTCGTTCACTCTCTCTACAGCAGTGTTCCTCTGATAACAAACTCTGTGTGACTCATGGAGCTGCTCCACACATAATCTGCTGAGGAGTGGAAACCTCTCACTGGGGACAATTACTGTTAAAGATCTGAGATATTGTGCTGCATACCCTCACGTCTCTCAAGCTGAGCGGCTCAAGCAATTATTTTACAGTGTGATAAAGACTGTTATGTCCTTCAGAGGTGTGTGCACTCGCCTAATTAGAGAAAATACATGCATTGACATACGTTACAGTAAGTAGACATAAAATGTCCACAGAATCACACAGACTTCAAGCTAATGCTGTGTGGAAAGATCTAGATAATATCCATGAATCAGTTCACAGCCCAAATACTGAGCTCTGTTTATGTCTGTGTGTGTCACCGCTCTCAGACTGCTGGGATGATGATATGAGATGTATGTTCAGGAGAAATGATTCACTCTGAGAAGAAACCAGAGAGAGAGAGAGAGAGAGAGTAAATGAAAAGGATCGATGCAGACAGGGATTTGGTTTTGTGAAAGACAACATTTGTAAAGCAATCTCAAATCATTGATGCAAACCCTGGCTGTGTGAATGTGAAGTATAAGCTCGAAAGCAATCAGAGAAGAGTATCGATCCTAACGGACAAAACAGAGTAATCTTTAACAGATTCCAATATTTCAGTGTGACAGACCAAATAAGCCATTCAGAAAAAACTGCAGCAAGAAATTTCAGGGTATAAGAACAATCTTGAGGAGCCTGGGGCTGATTGTCACACTTTTTACTCCAGTATTGAGAGTATTTCTCAGTGTGGGTCTGTTGTATTGCATTTCCCCTGACCATTTGTTTTTAAAGCTCATTTTTATTTAAATACAATTTCCACTCATAGACAGAATTAATATTAATATACAGTATCGTGGTGTGAGTTTATTTCTTCAGGTGTATTAAGATCTCTGCAGCAGATATAGTGAGGACATGTGTAAAGCTGAACCTCTATCTGTCGCAGCGCTCACCTCTGATAGGATCTATGGATGGTAATTGCTGATGCTGTGCTGATGTGTTAGCTGTATTGTCTGCTGGGTCTAAAGGTGGATTTGACAGCAGCTCTCACTCTCTATCTCTGACAGCATCCAGTATGACATGGACTAAACCTTACAAACACAGAGAGCCAAGAAGACTGCTGTTTGCAAGAGATTATGAACTAAAAGATTTCCAATATTTTATTCACAATGGAACATATAACATAACAAATGTTTAAACTGAGAAAATGTGATACTTTTCTTTTTATTTATTTATTTTTTTACAAAAATTTGGGTTGTATTACTATTATAACAGTTATTCTTCATTAAGATTTACCTTGATTTTAATATTTATAGTCAAGATAAATCTAAAATCGATGAGTGACGATATAAATGCAAAGGGACAGATGTAGGGCATATATTTATGCTGTTTTCATGGACCATTATATATGCTGTATATTATTGGACCTTATTCAAGCGTTCAAATGCTTTATAAATGAACATGACACAAGGCCCGTCAAGTGACGGCTGGGTCAAGGAATAGTAATGATGTTCTTTACACAGGCTTTAGCTATGATTGACACAGGCTTTAGATATGAACATATAATTTCACATACAGACCGCTGGTCAGCAGGGAGAGAGGGGAAGGGTATAGAGATTTATTTAATCTTATCACAAGTAAAATTCATCAGTGTGTTATATTTAATAAGAAGAAGCTCTGTGTTGTCTCTGTGCATTAAGACTCTCGCCTTAGCAGAAGCACCAACTGTGAATGAGTCACTGCATCTGGAAACTGCATGTGCAACACAGAGATGTCTTCGACGAGCCTGTCTGTCTGTGTATTAGTGGAAGGGATTTTTTTGTAGATTATATTATTACTTCAGTTTGTGTCAGCAGTGAATAACAACTATTACAAATGACTGTCCTCATGAAAGAGTCACTGAAGTATTCACTCAAAAAACACAGAACATAACTATCTTAAAGGTTGTGAGTGGTCAGCAGCAGAGGTAGAACCGCCTCTCTTTCTAGTCTCTGTGCACAGCCAGCATA
>JAUYWG010000045.1:1386927-1416677 GCA_034779775.1 Enteromius afrohamiltoni
CGAAGGGCATGACGAGGTATTCGTAGTGCCCGGTCGTGGTGGAGAAGGCCGTCTTCCACTCGTCCCCCTTGCGTATGCGCACAAGGTTGTATGCGCTCCTGAGGTCCAGCTTGGTGAAATACTGGGCCGAACGTAGTTGTTCCAGGGCAGAGGGTACCAGCGGTAGGGGGTATCGATATTTTATGGTAATGTCATTTAGAGCCCGATAGTCAATACAAGGACGTAAGCCGCCATCTTTCTTCTTTACGAAAAAGAATCCGGCCGAGGCGGGAGACGTGGACGGCCGAATGAAGCCTTTAGCTAACTCCTCCTTAATGTATTGATCCATGCACTCGGTCTCTGGCTGTGACAGAGGAAAGATCCGGCCGCGGGGTACCGTAGTGCCGGGTAGAAGGTCTATGGCGCAGTCCCATGGTCGGTGCGGAGGAAGCTGGGTCGCCTTCTGCTTGTTAAAGGCCACTCTGAGGTCCTGGTACTGTGCCGGCAAGCTGGAGAGTTCAGTGTTTTCCTCTGGAGTGAGCTGTAGGTGCCGGATGAACTTGGGAGGTGTGGTGAGGCAGTGAGAGTGGCAGAAGTCTGACCATCTTATGACTTGGTGTTCCCTCCAGGAGATGGTTGGGTCGTGTAGTTCCAGCCAGGGAAGGCCGAGGATGACTGGGTGCTCGGGGGAGTGCAGGGTGAAGAACTGAATGGTCTCTGAGTGCAGGGGACTGGTGCGGAGAGTCACTGGTGCTGTGCGTTCTGTTATTTTCCCAGATCCGAGGGGCCGGCCATCGAGGGCTGCCACGGCCACGTTGGGGGTACATGGAAGTAATGGAAAGTCATTCTTAGTAGCGAAATGCACATCGATGAAATTCCCTGCTGCCCCAGAATCCACCAAAGCGTGCGTGACAATATGGCGGTTGTGCATAATCAATTCCACCTCCATTTTCATGGCAGAGTCTAAGGAAACAGCACTCACCCGGTAGGTCCTGGAGCGATTGGGTCGAATCGGGCAGGAGGCGCGGAGATGTCCGGACTCCCCGCAGTAGAGACACAGGCCATTATTCATCCTCCGCTCACGTTCCTCCAGTGAGAGGTGTGTAGCTCCGATCTGCATGGGTTCCGCGGGAGGAGCGGTGTTGATGGGAACCACAGCGGCAGGGAGGCGTCGAGTGCGCCGGGAGCGCATGAGCTGGTCCGTCCGTATAGCCAGTTCCATATACTGCGCGAGTGGCAAATCCTCTCCACGGCAGGCCAACTCCGCTTGTAGATCTTCGCGGAGACCGCGCCGGTAGAGGGACAGAAGGGGGTCGCTGTCCCAGCCAGTCTGTGCGGCGAGCGTTCTGAACTGCATGGTGAAATCAACCGCAGACTGAGTGCCCTGCTTCAGACTCAACAGCTCCTCCTTCGCGTCTTTACCATCCACCGAGTGGTCAAAGACCTCGCGGAACTGGCGGAGGAAACTCTGATATGACGGGAAGGCCATGCGACGGCCCTCCCATAAGGCCGTGACCCAATCGAGTGCCTTTCCCGTCAACAGAGAGCAAACCAGTGAGACTTTGGCGTCATCATCCGAGAAATACTGCGATTGAGACTTCATATAGATATCGCATTGTAATAAGAAGCCTTTGCACTTGCCTGGAGACCCACTGTATTTCTCGGGAAGGGCGAGACGCACCGGGCTAGAGTGGCTGACCGCGGCCGGGGAAGGAGCGGCTGTAGGCGGATCCGCGGGTCTACTTTGAGCCGTGGTTGCGGCGGTGAGGGCCTGAATCGAACTCACCAGCTCAGCAGTCAAGGCGGTAAGTTTGTCCAACTGTTGACGATGCGTTAGAAGTTCCGTGGCTTGGCGGCTGACTTCACTAATGACTTGGCGCATCGTTGCTGGATCCTCTTGCGGCGAAGTCTTCTGTAAAGGATCGCATGAGTCGTGTGGATCCATGAGCAAACGTTTATTTAAGGGATGGTCAGACAGGCGTGGGTCAAATACACAGGCAATCAGGGTTACAGGGAGTAGGCAAAAAGACAGAGTCGGGGACAGGCAATAGTCAAGGGCAGGCGGCAAAATGGCGGAAAACAAAGACAGGCAGGAAATCAAACACGGTAAAGCAAAACAGAATAACACAGAGGAAACGCTTGGTAACGATAGCCGGGGCAAATCGAGACTTCGCGTCCGACTAGGGCAAAAGTCCGAGCTTTTATACTGGCGGAACGGCGGGAAACCGGCGCGGGAAGCGCCGAGGTACGTGGGCGTAAAAGGTCCGGGTGGGAACATCAATATTCGGGAGAAGGTTCCCGCTGTTGCTGGCCGGAGAGGGCCACAGAGGAGCGGTTTGTAACAGGTGTGATCTGTGTCTTGTATTTCTGCCATGATTAAATTAAAACTGTCCTGGAGAAGTCCTTGAATATGATCACTGAATAAGCTGTTTTTGACTGTTCAGTGAGTGAAACTTAACGTAAATTTGTCACTCTTCCACACATAAAGAAACTGTACGACTTCCAAAAGAAATATATGACTCTGAGGAAACAGTAACCACTGCACACTAATGAACAAAAACTCCTACTGTCTCGCCTGAGTGGCACTGGTGCACAAGCTGTGGGAGTGTCTTGATCTTACAAGACAATAACACTTCTCCGGAAAAAAATGCCTCATTTTCAACGCTTTCAGTAAATTTATTTTCATGTGGTGTCTATCATGGAAGGATGTGGTCATGATTGTTTTCTTCCAGCGGCATGCCACAATGACAAAATCATCTCATCGTCTCCAAAATGGACATTGTTCTTCCTTTAGCTTAGAGATATTTGTCTATGGCAAATAATCCCATGTTACATGATGAACTATCATGGTCAAGGCACAGATTTTTGCTGCTAAGGCAGAGAAATGTTTTGCCTTATTATAAGAGAGTATGACATGGCAATGTTGCTATGGAAACTGTTTTCTGATTGAGCACACTGTGAATGAGTGCATCCTCAATGAGAGCCAGAGCAGCACATCATCACACACTAGCTAGATAGATCTGTGTTAATGCTGTTGTGTTTGGCTGTAGGTGGTGGGCTCGTCGATGCAGTTGATTGGAGATCACCAGCTGGAGGACCGTCAGCTGATTGCTGCCATTGTTCTGGCCAAGTTGAACCAAGACTCAGGACGCTCAACAGCTCGATCCCCCCAGAGACCTCCAACCACTGTACAACCTGCACAAGTACGGTCATCACACTCCACCACTACTGCACTGCAACACCGCTAGAGGCCCACTGTTTACTGAAATAAACATTCAAGGGATATTCCACCCTATTAATCACTTACTCTCATTAAAGCTTGTGACTGACCCTTTGACTGTCAAGGTCCTGAGAAGTATGAAGGACATTGTCTAAATGTGGAACCATCTGCCATCAGTGGTTGAAAAAGGTTGTTAGTTTTGTTTTATTTCCATACAAAAAGTGTTCCTGTCACTTCATAACGTTGTGGTTGAAGCACTGATGGCAGATGGAGTATTCTGACAACGTCTTTCATACTTTTCTGGACCTTAACAGTGTATTTGGCAGCACTTTATTTTACAGTCCTGTTCCTCGTTTGCACACTATATTCATATCTTAGTAATTTCAATAACAAGGTACTAACCCTGAACCCATATGTTAGGCTTATTAATAAGAAATATGCATTGTGCAGAATTGTTAAAAGTAAAGAAAAGTAATACTCTAAATAAAGTTTAATTAATATGTTTATATCAGTAGGTCCCGAGTTATCTGTCAGTACATAGATTTGAACTATACTCAGTATGAAATAAACATCTTTTAAGGATATTGACAGAATTGTATTTTTTTAGGTGAACTGCCCCTTTAAATTTCCCCCAAAAGAAGTTTCTGTGGCTGTTTTATTCCGTCTGTCTTGTGTCGCCCCCTGGTGTGACATGACAGTGTAAATGCACCGAAAACCATTTGAGTGTGCTTGTTTGTGTGTGTGTGTGTCTACAGAGCGCTGCCTTAAAAGAAAGCCTGACTGACCCCAGCAAGACCCTCGGCCAGCGGCCCCCTCCACAAGGTTGTTTACAGTACATTCTCGACTGTAACGGAGTTGCAGTCGGACCAAAACAAGTCCAGGCAAAATGATTTCCACTGCCACAAACCCAGATACATGGTTCAGTCCACAATAAATCGAATGCTTAGTTCACTGCTGCCGGTTGAGGTTAAGATAGTGACAGACGGAGTAGTTTGGAGCTTGTGCTCTTCAGAATCTGCCTTGACTGTGTCGTTCTCCCCTATGAAGTGTTTTCTGTACTGTTCACTCTTCTGTCCTTGTTTGCTTCTGATGGCTGCATTCGTTTCCTTTGTTAGTCGTGTGGTTTCCAGGGTTGTCGCTGCCAGCTAAAGAACAATTCTAACTGTGCCTACGCAAAGTCCAGTGCTGTGGTGTCTCATGTGGTCAAAATGTACTATGAAAGATTGCTGACCTTTTGTACTTGAACTTATTTCAGTTAGGGTAGTTTCTAAGCGTCTAGTTGAGTTTTCTTTGCTTTAGGATGTGTGCTGTTACATCTGTGTGTGCGTGCTTTATGTGTGATGTTTTTTGTTTGTTTACTTAAATGTAGTGTTCGTGGTTTGCATGAGTGATGTACAAGCAAGCTTGCTGTTGTAAGTCTATGTGTTTACATGCTGAATACACAACATGTGTATTCAATAACTTTTTTGGTTTTTTTTTGTTTGTTTGATGTTTTTTATACAAGATGTGTGTTTTTACTTTTCCAGCATGGTTTCTTAAAGAGGTGTCAGACGATAGTTCTTTGGTATCGGTTGGATCTGTCTTAAACATTTGTTTGCTCAAGGTTACCATAAAGATTTCTTTCAGCCTGATGAACTGTTAACAGATAACCACGAGAAGCCAAAAAACTGAATGGTCAATTTTAGCATCAGGTTTAATGAAGGTTTCAGAATAGCAGGCTAGTTTTAGCCGATGAGTCCTTGCTCCCATGACCTCTTGACTGTCAGCTTATGTTATATATCCTTCTGAGCAATACAAAACCTACAGTAGTGAAATTGTCAAAATAGTTGGATCACAAGAAACCTGTCAAGAATGTGACGCGTCAATATATTACCCCAAGATCAAAAGAGTATATAAGAACTTAGGAAATTATATCACAGCACTGCCTTTTATATCTGATCATTTAAATTCAAGACACATTTGTAGTAATGCACTACTCAGAATCCTATGAGAATTACCACAAGAATAGTAAATAACCATAAAAAAACAGGATTAAAAAAAACTTTTTTCTTATTGATTTTGTTGTGAAATGTGACCTTAGACATTCAGCCAATAATCTTATGACTGTTTACAACCTGATTTGAGTTTTTTTCTCTCACAGCCATTACTGCGTCATGAATGCAATGCAATTTCATAGTATCGCTAGAGGTGCCACTTTTAAGCCATTCAGTGGAGTCACTGTTTTTTATGCAAAGACATTCAATTAAATAAGCTAATATAGCGATACAGATTTGGCCTTGACATTTACTAATGCAATATTTGACAAACAATGAGATTTTCCAGTTATAAAGACATGATTCTTAGTGTTCGTGGACAAGACTGAATATGCACAAAAGGGATGTCTGTAGTGCCTGTTCTGTATATTGATGTTATTAACTGTTTTATCAACATACAAGATGGTATCTATAATGTGCAAGAGGTATCTATGTTCAGAGTTTAAAATATGTTCTTATATTGCATGGGAAATGTTTACTTAAGTATATTTGCATGCATTACCAAAGAGTGGAAAATATTAAATATTTTTTGTGTGGAAAAAAAAATCCTAATGAAATCAATGAATGTACTCATGATTCTTGTGAAGAATCATCTCCATCGCTATATTCTGATGTAGCGTCCCATAGTGTGGTCTGACTTTATACCCATTGACTTGGGTCGATTAGGCTTTGCTGATGTCACTGCCTCTTTAAATCCAGTACTTGGGTTTTACCTGTGATTATTGTCTGATATAGATCTAGTCTTTCCCCCTCATGTCCAAAGTAATAAAGCTCCCATTTTCCAGACTTACTGTTCTGTGTTACTGAATGATATTTTTGTTAGCCTCATTTTAAATGGAATACCCTTTTACGAAAGGCATGAGATTCTTCTGATTGTCTCTGTAAACTTTCTAAAGGGTCAAGCCCACTGTCTGTTCGTTTATGGTGAGATATCAAGAAACAGAATTTTTAAACAAACAAGCAAAACCACAAGACACAACTCACTCACTAGATCATTACGTGATTCTCTCTCATACTCAAGAGAACAATAAATCTCCCTCATTTTACCTGCTCCTGCATGCCTCCCAATTTTTCCCTTATGTGTGTTATCTACTACAGTATATAAAGACTTCTGATTTTGCATAAAACATACAACAAAGTATATCTGAAACAAGGCAAGACAAAACTTCCCAATTGTAAACTAAAAGAAATGCGCTCTTTGTTTTAAAGAAGGCGCATGCAGCCTCTGGTCTTGGTTCTTTTGTATGCATGATCTGCTGTTGGGAACCCACAGCTATTACTCTTCACATCCACACCTATGACACTGCTGCAAGCTAACGGTCCTGTCTGCTTGTTTGGAGTAAAAATGTTTTTCTTTTGTTTTTCTTTTGTTTTGTAGACATGACTACCCTTACCTTGGGCATTACCCTTTGTGTGGTTACTTTGGCCAGTCTTGGGGGCGCCTTAATTTTTGTTTTAAATAAAGCATAAATCATGCAAAGTTTCCGGTGCTGGATTTAAAACATTCTTGCAAGCTTCAACATGTAAAAATGTTATAATATGATGACTTTCTTTTGTACTAAATCTAGGGGGGGCAGTGAAACCCCAAGACCCACAACCTAAGAGTCAAGAACCTACACCTGAGCCAGTCCCTGCCCAGGAGCCTGTGCCCAAAGCAGGCCCTACCCCAACTCTACCACCTACCACGCAGCAGCCCAAAGCTCAGGTTCAGGCAGCACCTGAACCCACTCCAGGGAAGCCAACGGAACTGCCCCCAAAACCCCAACCTCCCAAACCACTTCCCCCAAAGCCTGTGCCTCCAGTTCGGAGGAATTCCAAGCCTCAGATCCAACCCAAACCCCAGACCCCACCTCCCACCAAGCCCCAACCGAAAGTTCAACTGGGCGACACAATTCAGAATCCTGGGCAAACTCAGCCAGATCCAGTCCCTGCTCAAGAGCAATCCCCAGCCAAAGCTCCCGTTAAACCCCCTTCACCAGCTAAACCTCAGCTCCAGCCTAAACCAGTGCTCAGAGAGCAAGTCAAACCTGAAGCCCGAGCTCAGCCTACTGCTCCATCTGAAGCCCCTGTTAGAGCAACTCCTTCCACTGCCCCCACCCCGGCCCCAGACCCGGCCCAACCTACCCCAGCAAAACCCACCCAATCCCAGCCTCCTGTGGAGGAACAGCCTACAACTCAGCAGAAGTCCACCCATCCACTGTTGAAGTAAGCATCTTTTCACTTAAAGATCATTTGGTGCAAGGCATGTCCATTTTAGCAGGAAATCGTAATTCCTTGGAGGACCACTGTCCTGCAGAGTTTAACCCTAACTCTAATGAAAAACCCCTGAACCAATTAATCAGGGTCCCCAGACTTCCAAACTGACTGGAGCTACAATACAGTCTGCAGGACACTGGCCCTCTGACATACATTAGGGTGCTTCTCCTGGAAAAGTGGGCTAAATCTCATACATGCATGCTGTACAAAATCAGCATACTATGCTGGTCTTGGTAATCATTATCCCATAAAATAAGTAAATATGCCTAAGCTGAAGAAACCATGCAAATCCATTCTCTTTGACATTATTTTCAGTGTATCATGATTTGGTACTAATCCAGTGGTTTTAAATCCTAGTCCTTGCGACCCCCCCACTCTGCACATTTTGTTTCTCTTATTCACTTCAAAGATGTATTCCATTAGTACCCTGCAGTGTGGACAGTCTGATATTCTACCATGATTCCAGTTTGAAAGAAGCATATGTTTTCCATTCAAAGGGCGATAAGTTAAATAACCCTTCACACCTTCTGTAGCCAGTTTTGTCTGTGTGTGAAGATGCTGCAGGCAGTGGTGTAAACATCATCTGATTACCCTTGTGCAGGGCATAGTAAGCAGTGCACACCGTGTAGGAACCGTGTCAATTGGAATGCAGTTCACACAGAGTGGGAGGCTGTGAGAACTAAAATTAAAGTGTTAGTTTACTCAAAAATTAATTAATTATCTGTCATTAATTACTCACCCTCATGTTGTTCTAAACCTATAAGACCTCTGTTCATCTTCAGAAGGTATTTTTGATAACATTAGAGAGCTCTCTGCAATGTTAGGAGAATACTTTTTTGTGCAAATAAAAACAAAAATAACATCATTTACTCTGATGATGTCTTCCTCCATTTCATTTTAGAGAGTATCTCAACACACCGCATACAGTAATATTCCTTAAAATAGCGGAAAACTACTCTCCTAACATCGCAAAACTGAAGTTGATCCACTGATGAAACATGGACTATATTACTGGTGATTTTACTACGTTTCAGGATCTGGGATCATTTCAGTTGCGTTGCTATCTATGGATGGACAGATAGCTCTCTGATATCATCAAAAATATATTTTTCATGAAGATGAACAAAGGTCTTACAGGTTTGGATTGACACAAGGGTGAGTAATTAATGACAGAATTTTCACTTAAGAACCACTACACTAGTTGTAATGTAGCCTAGTATATAGAACGAACAGTATGTGAACTGGAATGCAGTTCTAACTTCCTGCAGGGTTCGGCTCTGCTATACCAAACCTTTTCCAATGAAAACGAATCCTGTGATTGGCCTGGTTCAGAGGTGCAAACTCTGCAGGAAGTTTGAGTGGCATTAAGCTCTTCTGCCTTCAACACCTTACTCTCGTGTTCACTGAAGTTACAGTACATGACAACCAGCAACCACATACTGTAACTTTAAAGACCATCTAAATTTGCCTTCTGCTTTTCCCACTGTTTTGCAGCAAATCCCAGTCCTTGACCAACGCCTTCAACGCCTTTGGCGAGACTTTCCGCTCCAGCAACGAGGACGAAGCTAAAGCGGAGACCATTCGAAACTTGCGAAAGTCTTTTGCAAGCCTGTTCTCTGACTAATGACAAAACCCCGCAGCCGAAAGGTGGCCAGGCTCTCGAGTGACAGATATGCATCCTGGTCTGAGGTTAATTCCATGTAGCTGTGTACATTTAACCCCTCCTCCCAACTCTGCTGTAAATATCCGAGTGTTCATTGAGAAGGTTAGAGTGATGTACAGTGATTGTTCTCGCGAGATGTTGGTGTTTACATTTATTGAGTCGCTCTGCCCCGAAACACTGGGATTTAGATGAGGAGGGGATGGCTCTTAAGCGATCAGTTACAGGAGGCTGGAGTATGCTGAATTCGTCTATATTCCCTCGATGTTGTAGCTGTATCGTAGTCATTTGTTTTCTTTACCCAGAGACAAATATGTGTGACTAGCTTCCCTTGTTTATCCCTGTAGTGTGCGTGTGTGTGTTTAACTATTTGATGTGTTGTTAGCGTTAGCCAGTAAGACATTAGTTCAACAATACCTCTGAATCTTTCTAAAAGCACTTTCCTCTTCGAGTTTCCTACAGTAATCAATGCTTGGACTGGTCGGTTTCAGTGCAGTGGTGGGATTTCAGTGGAACGCCTGGTGTTTTAGCGACATAGCTTGCATCCAGCACTTATCAACCTGTCAAGATATTCATGAGTGCCATGTTTATAGTATCTCTGCATATTGTATCGTAACTGTACGTTTAACATCTCAGGAGTTTAAGTTGAATATATGTTTATTCCGGCGTCACACTGTTCATGTTGTGTCTTCTTGGTGCACAGTATTATTGCTTTGCATGACCCGGTGATAATTGTTTTCTCTGTACAAGTGTCAATAAACATGTGGCGCATCATTCCACTGACGTACTGTACCGGCGTGCTCTGTGCTCC
Organism: Enteromius afrohamiltoni; assembly: GCA_034779775.1. NCBI lineage: Eukaryota > Metazoa > Chordata > Actinopteri > Cypriniformes > Cyprinidae > Enteromius > Enteromius afrohamiltoni. Next base: position 1,396,887 of record JAUYWG010000045.1, read on the forward strand.
GTTTGCAGTCTGCCCATTAAATGTACATTCAGCTGAAGCATCAAGTGGCCACACGTGCTGTTGTGCATGTATCTGTAACCTTTTTTGCAGTGTTTGTTTGTTTCTTCAGATTTTTAGAACCAGAGGACCCGGTCAGTAAGCGCAAACACCAATGCCCTGGTCATTTGGTTTATTATTAAAGGTTATTATGCTTATGCTGTTAAAAAAAACATGATGTATTTTTCATGTGCTTTGAGATGAATAAATCTTTAATCTCGTCTGAGAGATAGTAAAAGTGAGCAGTTCTGTTCATGAAGCTTAGAGAATATACACTACCAGAAGATGGCAGTAGAGGACTGATGTTTTTGCTAACTGTTCGTGGTTAAATGGTTAATGGTCGACTCAACATATCCCATAAAGAAAACTAAACCAAATACGAGTGAGACTACCTTAGCTGAAACTCATTAGCACTCATCTGACACAAAAATCAAGAGCTACACAGGTCTGACGATGTCGTACATCCACACTCCCTTAAAAACGAAGGTCTTCAAAACTATTACTTCCAATGATCTTTTAAATGGAGTATATGAAAAGGTTAATATCAGTACAGTACCTGTGACTTAGCTCTGTGGGAACAGCCTAACCTCCTTTTTTCTCTCATGTTTTTTTTTATCCAGTCATATGATTGATGATGTTGGAGTCTCATTACGTCAAACCTCTTTCCACATCTTTATAACACATTATCTAAACGCCTGATCATGTGAAACTATATTCTTTAACTTCAATGTATTGTTATAGCTATTGCAGTGGATTTCAGGAGGCAGGTTCTATTAAGACACGACCTGATGTTGTTGTAATGGCAGTTGCAAACAAATATGATTTGGCTTGAAGCTGAAAGCGGTGTGCTTCTTCGTGCTTTTCCACAATAGCATAAAACGAAACGTTGATGCGGTATTATTTAATATCTCACTTCTAGCCGCACGAATTTCACAGTAACAATAGAATACTAAATCATATTTTGGCCAAATGCCTAAATGACCAGTTTTAGCGCTTCAAGCATTTTTCGTGATCTCACCGGGTGCTGGCAACAGGTAGTGAAATCGGTAGTGCACGCTTACGTAAACTTGGCGTACCTAATGCAGTTATTTTGGCACAGATTTCTCTGGCTCTTCCGCATTGCTCCATGTGTTCCAAAGGTGTTCCTGATGGGAGGAGAAACAGAGTGGAAGTGTCTCAAACCACGCCGAGCCGTCTAACTAGGCTCTAATGGAATTTTAGGCATTCTCAAATATTTTTGTATTATTGTTTTATCATGTATTTATATATAGTAAAAACTAAAAAAAAAAATATGGAGCATTTTTAAATAGGTTAAAGCGTTTTGATTAAAACGTTTGCCTTTGATTTTACATGTTTTAGAATCACTTTGGCCAACATAGCATATATGCTGCATCTTTACACAATATTCCATAATATTTTCAACCCTTAATCCCATTTAGAAAAGATTTTTACCACCGTGTGGAAATACTTAATCATGTAGGCTAGGCTATAAAATAGAAATATTTACCCATCGAATCTGTATGCAGCCTATTTATGTTGTCTTTTGAACTGTTTAGAGTTGTGTGTGTGTGTGTGTGTGTGTGTGTGTGCGTAAGAGAGTAAGAGAGAGCACGCGCGCATATTATCTCCCAAAAAGAACGCTGACTAGGTAGGCAGCTCGCTTGTATTTGAGACAGCGTCACTAGCTGTAGGCTGCCTCGCGCATCTCTGCGCCTTCCAGAGCTCAAGCCCTGGCTCCTGTATCTATAACTCACAGCGAGCCGAACCTGTGGAGCTACAGCAGGACAACTCCTGCAACTCTCACACTCAACAGCGCACACACCAGGAGGAACTATCCTTAGCGTCACACAACACCTTCAAGAGACCCCTACAGGTCAGTGCACTTCAAGACCACCTCTAGTGAGCAGCAGGTGAATACTGAAGAAGAGAAGAGTTCGTTTACTGTGTCTGCTAACTTACATATATGCTGCACAGCCGTTTCAATATCAAAAAGCCATCATTCACTTCGGGTAAGTGTGAATAAGCAGCTTACGACACTACAGTGTACTACTGTACCTGCTGAAAATGAAAAGTTTTTAGTAGAATTCTGCGAGTTTGTGTGTTTAATAGCTGAGATCAGTGTGGTAGGTTTTAGTAGATCTCAATAGTAAGCAACATCATTTAAGAAAGTTTGATGTTTTGCTTAGCTGTGCTTCATGAGTAGAGATAGCCTACCGCTGGTGTGTAGAACTCTGAGAAATCTACATCTTATATTTTAGATTACACCAACAATCATCTGTCTGGGTTTATTTAGTGGAAAGCGTTTGACTGCTATAGTGAAGAATTTACTGTAAATACTGATTATTACACAGGCCTCAGAATATCTGGAAGTTTTGGCTACACTGTTGCAATGTCATTCGACATATTAAAAAAAAAAGTTTTATATATTTAAATTAATAAAATGATGTGGAAAATAATAGTGGAACATATTGCTAGTTCACGAGTTCCTCTACTTTTGTGGTTCCTCTGGTAGGACACCTTTGTGAAAGTACGAGCTTCAAACAGCCACTAAAACACCGCAAAAAATCCAGCTAATTTTACAGCCACTGAAATCACACCAAAAATCCAGTTAATTCACAGAAAAATAAAATGAGCTTTTTCTCCTTCAGAGTTAAAGAACAGATGTTACTTGACGATTTTTCAGTAATCGCAGCACAAACTGTATTTAGGCCGAGATTCAGATGGGTACAACATAACCTTATTGTTTAACTAAACATTCGTTGTCAAATTGACTAAAATACGCTAATAAAATCTGCCACTCGTTAGATGTCTAAAATGGATTTAAAGCATTGTTACGGAGATAACGTTTAAATAGATGAACTAATCTGATGTCTTTACTATTCTTAGGACAGAAACACAATAATAATCTGCCATTTGGTCATGGAAAACTGGATTTTTTGTTGTTGTTGTTGTTGGTTTGTTTATTTGTTTGTTGGTGTTGCACAACATGAAGTTGAACTAAAACATATTATACAGTAGACTGTGTGTGTTATACACACATCTACAGCATAAAGACGGCTGACATCTATTAGCAGAAGTTTCATCATATTCTAATGCAGCATATCCATTAAAAAAAACTTTGCCAACGTAAGCATTCTTTAATTCAAGAACTAAAGTCAGATTCTTGTGACGGTCACAAATAGCGACTAACGCACATTGTCTGGCCTGCTGTTATTTAGGGAAATCAAAGAACCTTATGACATTTGTGATGCGTTGCACAAATTGCGAAATTAATATGAAAGAGAGGTCAGTAAATATCTAATTCTGCTTTACCAGTAAATCAGCTTTGTCATTCGGCTCAGAATTCTGCATAGCAAGTAGTAAAAAGTGGGAGGGTGAGAAGAAAACACACACAAAAAAAAGCTGAAACTGAAAATCGAAATTGAACATTTTTCACTTGGAGAGAGGTCTGCCTGTAATTGTTGTGTGTTTTATTGCAATGTGCACGTTCATGTACGGTGTGTGTGTGTGTGTGTTTACATGTACAGTGGAGTGAATTTTCCATTACAAACCGTATCGTCAGAATTATGTATATGCTTTGAATTATGAACATGAAGTCAGTATGAATTCTGATGAACATGTTCTCCAGCGTGGTTTACAGACAACAAGCCAGAAAAATGGAGAAATCAAACGGTTTCCTTGAGAGATTCTGGTTTTGCATGTTTAATTTTTTTCTTCAGTTGAATTACTGTTATATATACATATATATTTATCCTGTATTTTCAACGTGAACGCACAGTATAGAGTGAAACAAACAGCCGTGTGAGATGAGACCGTCTGACCTGTTATATAACCGAATTGCGCCGGGGTGGACTTCACCCTGTTGTCATAAACGAAAGGTGTGGAAATCGCCTCAGAAAGCTGATTTTTGTAATGCTCAAACTGCTCCTCGTCATTCTGTGCTGCTGACAGGTTCTTGCACTTTGCTCATAGTTCTGGTGCACCTTAAAACACTGAGACACTGAGCATGTTTCCAGTGTAAGCTCAGTACATAGTGTGTGTGCATTTACAGGAGTGGCTGTTTGGTTTGAGCGTAAAGATGATGGATTGCATCTCTTTTGAAATGGCCCAGATATGTTTTAGTGCGTTATCTTGCACGTGTTCGCACACAGATTGCAGGATTATACAGAAGCATTGACTTCATTAGCCGCACCTTATCCTTCGCTTTGCGTTTCAGTGGGCTGGAACTTCAGCTCCAAGAACCAGTTATGGCACCACTGCATGAGCGAAGGAGGCATACACATCCCTGGGCTGTATACGGTGTGTGTGTGTGTGTGTGTGTGTGTTGCTTTGTGAAGTGTCAGCTGAAATGAGGGGAACACTGAAGTTACAATCGTTTCGACAGTCCACTTCAGACACTCTACTGACTTTAATAAGCAACTTTAGCTCTACGTGCAAACTAACTCGTACTATTAGTGTTAACATATAGAAGTTTACATCATAACACACAACACAGATCAGAAATCACAATGATTTGTAGATTATTCCAAGCCAAAGTATAGCTTGATATCCAAAACCCTTTTTCCTTCCTCAGAACTTTGAAATATAACTGATCACTTGAACGTAGTTTGTAGCATAACTTTGATTTAGAGGAGCTCAGAGACAAATAAGATGAAGTAGATTTATAAATAAAACTACACCAATTATAACTTCAGGAGGTAAACAAAGATGGTGTGTTTGATAACTGCAACCAGTACTGTTCTATGAAAAACAGAATCAAGATTCTTTAGGTAACATCCTGGGGCACTGACATACAGTATATCACCATAATATTACTAATATATTGATACCAAATATTTCCTTGCTTTAAAAAAATATAGGTCAATTTCTGTAGTAAAACCACAATTTATCAATAAGAAGCTTAAAAGGTAACTAACTATCAGATAGGATGCTTATAACGTTTTTCCCCTGGAAAGATCAGGAAGATTACTTTGTATGAGGTGCCACTTAGCATTTGGATTGTTATCACATAAATTATATATATATATATATATATATAAAAAGAAAAGAAAATTGGTCCCAGGACAGACCCTTGAGGGACACCCTTGGAAAGTGACGAAGTAGATGAAGTAAGTCGTGTTCTCTCCATTACTACTTAATAACATTTTCAGAGAGCAACAATAGAAAGTCTATTTAGCAGTAGGCCGTGATCGACTGTGTCAAAAGCCTTTGACGGGTCAAGAAATGCAGAACATTAACACACTGAATTATGTTCTTCATCTTAAACTGTTTAATCCGATGGAGACGATATTTCATAGATTGTGTGCAAAACTGCGTTGATAGGATGAATTGCTGTGTGAAGCGTGTGTGCTGAAGTGAATCTTGGTTTGTGGTTTTGTCAACGCTTCACACAGAAATCCGTTCTGCTCGTGTGTGATGAATATGAGTATACATTCTTATCTCCTGCTTTTACGGTGCTTAATTACAATGTTGCAATGATGCAGTGTTACAATGTCCATAAACAAGCGTGCGATATGAAGCTGAGCACTTAGGGTGAAGTCCAGAAGCCCCTGCGATGTTCTCGTACCAAAGACAGTAATTCATGCTGAAGGTTTGATGTCAGCAAGACATTAAACATCCAGCTCCAGAGGATTTTGGGAACGAGCTCCGGGTCGCTTCCCAAAGCTCCATCACAGTAGCGCCGTCGCTGCATGTTTTTAGTCATGATGTGACCAAAACTAAACCTCTCCCCCCTTTCCTGTCCACATCGAGGAACAGGGAAGACCCTTCCTCTGATTTCACGGGATCTGTAGGCCTTGACAGAGAGCATGTTCCTTCCTTATCCGTTTAGGAAGCTCCGCAAAACCCTCCGGAGAGCCATTTACCGTTAACTCATTCCTATTAAAAGTAATTGGGAGAAAGTTCATGTCCTTAGATGTTGTGCAAGTCGAAATCCTTCAGAAGCTTCACAATTCAGCTTCGCTTTTGCTCAAGTCCCTTGTGAATGCTTGGCTTTAACATCAGAACAGATTGTTCGTCCCTTACTCAAATGTCCCATTTCGAGATGAATCTCCAGATGAATCATAGTTTGAATTCACTGAAGTGGGTAGTAGTTCAAGTTGGATCTTGTGTGTGTGTGTGTATACTGTATATAGATGATAGATATGATTACTATTACCTACTAATTGATTGCTAACTTCAAGCTTTAAATCAAGTGCTACGTTGAAATGTAGAAATGAGATATCTAATTACAAGTGCGATATTAGATCAAAAAATCAGAATACTGGATGAAGCCATGTTCAGAATTGTTGTTCCATTTTGGTAACATTTTAGATTTCTCTATTATATATATTCTTTATATATACACATGTAACCCTTCAGAAGATATATAGGAATAAAGGGTTAGTGTATGTAAACTTGGCCTTTAAAAAAGAAATGTATTGTAACTGAAATCTACAGCGATGGAAAAAAAATCCAGAAAGCTCGACAGATGCATGAACAAAACAAAACAAACTGACAGTGTTTTGCCTAAAACCCAATCGAATCACACTCATGTCAAGAACAGTAAAAATGAATGAATTACTTTATCTTGACATATCCATTTATTAACACAGCTGAAAGATTCAGACGACACGTGAACAGCCTAATTTTACTTTTGCCTCTGTGTGTCCGTTTATTAGAAGCCGTGCTGGTCTCTGACGCTCTTCTGTGAAGAGAAGTGGAACCAGCAGAGTTCTGAGTGAGAATGAAGCAACAGGAAGTCATCTGGCTAGCCTTACACCTCATAGCAGGACCACATGATACTTAGCTGTCTGCACTTTTGCTGAGACCGTGAAGTGTCAAAACCAGCCAAAAAAAAATCTTCAGTTCCTGTTCAATTTAATATAACCACAGAAATAGCCACTTGCCTGCCCATTCGCTTAAGTCAAAAGTTCAGTGTAGTTTATCGACTCGGTCGTTGATCTGGACCTCAGGAGAAGCTCCCGGCTCCGGAGGGTGAGCTATAGCTTTTTGCATGCTGCCGTAGGATGTGTGTGTTTTTTAACATGTCCTGTTTTAGATAAAGTGTTTGTTCCTTTTATAACTGTGAATTGAAACGTATCAGATTGTCTGGACAGCTATCAACCAAAGTGTTGAGATAGCTAAAAGATTTCATAATTACATTACAGGACAGTGTTTCACAGCAGTTTTTGTAAATCAAAATAAACAAGTCATTAAAAAAAAAAAAAATGAGGGAATGAAGAAGCGTTGGGATTGTTCATCCAAAAAAAGGAAGGTCAGTCATCATTTATTCAGAGAGAGATTCAGAAGAATGTTGATATAATGTTAAAAATATAATATGTATATATAAAATAAGGCACACAATGACAATGCGCTGTGTTGATTTCAAGAACTGTTTTGTATTGGAGCACAGAACTGTATGTTTGCAGCAGTAGACTACAATGCATTGAATGGATCAGTTTTTTCTTTTATGACACATTCCATTAAGATGTAAATACTACTGTAAATATATCAATATGCACTTCTAAGAAATTCATTTGCACAACTTTAGAGGAGATTCTCTCAATATTTAGAGTTTACTACACCCTCAGACTGCAGATTTTCTAATAGTTGTATACGTATTAATATTGTCCTCTCCTAACAAACCAGACATCAGTCAATAGCTTGTTTATTTACATATATGTAGAGATTTCTATAATAAATATTTCTATTCAATCTTTGCAAGTGTTTAACGCATATTTTTGAATATTTTTATCAAACCATCTTGGTTACTGTTTACTTTTATTGTATGAAGAAAAAAAAACAATAACATAGTTTCAGGAGAAGCGCGGCACCAATTAATCACAGCTGGCTCCGCATCACCTAATCAATCACCTGGTTAGCAGTTGCCAATCACTATCTTCCTTCTTACTATAAATAAACCAGTTTCCCTCTCATTCTCATCTCGCTCTCATGCACCCTTCTCCTAGCTCCACGTCTTCCTCCGGGGGGCATGCGGAGATCGAGCCGGACTCGAGCCACTAAACCCCGCGTAGGGTTCAAGCCGCTAGTGTTCGGAGTCTGCCGATTCTCCCGGCTCGCTCCCTGGACAGCACACCAAATTTGCTTTTTTCATTTACTAATGAGTTATCTGGAACTCGTGAAAACAGAAAAGCACATAAAAAACAAATGCTGGGTTAAATACAACCCTGTGCTGGGTAAAATATGGGCATTTTGCTCAGCTAAATGTTTAACCGAGCCTTCCGGGTAATAACCCAACCGCTGAGTCAAAATAACCCAGTATTTAACCCAGCATTTGTTTTTGGGTTTTGTTTTTTTATTTGATGTGCTTTTCTGTAATGTTACACAGAAGAAAGAACGGCGTACGGTTTAGTCATTTACTGAATTACTGAATTTGGTTTCACTGTGGACAAACCCAGTGGGTTACTACCCAGAAGGTTGGTTTAAACATTTATCATGTATTCACAATAGTTTAGCTTTCGAAAAAGAGCGTGGGTGGTATATATCGTAAATACTAATCACTTGTAATTAACTGCTTTCCATTCTTATGCCCAAAAAGCACTGTGAAAAAACCCCTGGTGAGCTCATTTTTGAACACGTCAGAAAAATAAATCAGGGTCCACTCGTGCCATGGTTGAGGGATTTATGCCAGCCTGCTTAAAATGTGGTCAGAAACGTGTATGACGCATCAAAGCGGCACATGCATGCTGCGCAAAATCAGTACCAGCCGAGTGGGCGGCCAGACAACTTTATTGTCTGGTAGAGACTCATAGCGAGAGGGCAGAGGTCAGACTTCAGTATGGAGGCAGCTGTAGCTGAGCGCTGAGGTCAGGAAGTCATATGTTTCTGTATCTTCTGCCCTCACTGACAAAGCTTTGAGGTCAGGCTGGGTACTCCCCTCCCCGGAGAGCGAGCCGCCCCCGACAAACTCCCCCGTTCTTCTTCTGAGGAAAGAGTTGCATCAGGTGAGGCAGATACGGTGACTTCTCAGCCAGCAGCCCAAACTGACTTTACAAATGCACCTTCTGTTCTGCAGAAGGAAGAAACTTTAGGAGAAACTTGCAGCTAAGTCAAAATAGTCTTGTAGACACAATGTGCCAGGCATGGAGAATATAGAGAGTGACCATTGCTGAGGGCTTCACAAGACCAAAAATAAAACCTGTTTCCACTCAGAAATTGCTCGTGAATGTCTAGAGAATAACTATAAAGACCGTACTGGAGATTTCTCTAAATGTGACCCTGGAGCACAAAACCAGTTATAAGTGCACTGTAAAAAATTACAATAATTCCAAATTCAACAGTAAAGAATATGGTAACATTGGTTTTATGGTTTTAAGTTAAAAATGTACAATTAAATACTGTAATTTCATTAACTGATATAATGTTAATATATCACCCTATTAAAGCACTGAAGCTCTGTACTCTGTATCTTTTGAAATAAACACTAAATACAGGTGTGGATGAGAAAGTCACATGATGAACCAAAGCCAATCACAAGCAGCTTTTAACTACGAACGTATATAGAAGGAGCTCAGAGTCATTCACACAAACACTAAACACCATCACGATGAGACTCGTTAAACATTAATTAAACAGCATTGCATGTAACATACAACCCTAATAAACATCACCGAAGAAACCGAAGAGTTATTTCAAAGAAAAATCATCAAACAAATTCATGATGCAGTGGTTATTCTGGGAATGTCAGTTTATGTTTTTTCCCTGAAATTTTACAGGAATTCACCATTAATTATTTAACAGGTTTTTACCGTGTTTTTTTACCGTTAAAATCACTGTAATGTTTTACATGATAGCACAGGTATATTTGTAATGATTTTTCTTTCTTTAATGGCAAAAATCTAAAAATATCATTTCTATTAAGTTTATACATTTACTATTGTAAAGTGTATTTTATTGGATTAGTAATATGAACTGCTAGCTTAATTTGGACAGCTTTAAAGGAGATTTTCCTCAATATATAGATTTTCTTTGCACACTCAGATTTAATAGATTTATCATCCTAACTAACTACACATCAATGGAAAGATGACTTATTTAGCTTTCAGATCTCAGTATAAATCTCAGTTTCAATAAACCGACCCATATTGTGCTCCATGGTCACAAATGCAGTCCAGTACTCTGTATTTTATATTAACTTTAAAATAAAAAAAAAAAAGTGTAGTGCTCACTTCTACGGTTCGTTCTGGGAAAAAACTGTAGAAACGGTTCCCTAAGATCATCTTAGAGAAAGACAAAATAGCTGAAGGTCATATGTTTTATCAAAAGCCATTTTGTCCCACATCAAACATCGGTTGAGTCTGGAGAGATGCGTCTCACAAGAACCTGAGAAAATAAGAGTTGCGGCCTTTTATCAGATTTAGAGAAGCGTTATCATTCGTAGAATCACCATTGGGAATCTTTCAAGGAAACAGAAGTCGTTTCTGTCTGAGGTAGAGTCCCTCCGTCAGTCTGAGCCTGAATGCGGACGAGCAGGTTCTTCTTGTACAAGCTTTTAACGTCGACTGGCTTTTTTTCAGTGCAGCGCCAGGGTTCTGTAGCGTAAAGCAATTAAAAGAATCACACGTGTACCTACAGACCAAACTTTAGGTGAACTTTCATTTTTCCCCGGACTTTCTAGGAGAGCAAGCTCTGATGGTTTGAATCTTTAAACTTGAAGAAAGCATTATTTTTGTGGGGATCTTTTTTGCTTGGTTCATGTGAAAACATTGTGGCCGCGTTCTCCTTCGACTTGGCATTTGTTTGATGTTCTTAGGAAATATCAGTGAAAAACATTACAGTCCTGTTGCAATAGTGTCCCTGTGGAAAGGATTTCACATAACAGACTGCCTCGCTTGATTTACTAAACATCAGCAGTGAAGTCTGCAGCACCTCAGTATAACAGCTCACCGTCAAATCACTTTAAAACACTGTCAGGGTCACGTTAATTAAACCTGACGAAGTCTAGCAAAGAGCTAACGGGTGAAACATCCACCCGTCTTCTTTTGAAATATTAATTTCACAACCACTCTGAATCCTAATGTCAACACTTTAGCCTAGGGACCAATTCTCACTCTTAACTAACAGCCTATTATTAACATATTGGATGTTTATTAGCACATATTCTGCATGAGCATATTTTACCTCCCTTAAAAGCTACCAGTTCTGAAATCAGTAGTGTATTAAGGCTAAAAGTTATAGTTAATGGTTTGAAACAGGTTTGACCATATCTAGTTGTTTTACGATCAAAAGCAGTAAATCGGCTACAGATTTAGGGAGGCCGAGGCCATTTGTATTGTTTGGTTTTGAGTTTTGTCTCATGTTCCACATTCACTGCATGATCAGACTTGGCAGAAGGATGCAGCTCTGAAATCTGTCCATTAGGGGCTGGTTCACGTGGTTTTTGTTGTCTTTTGTTAAGATACAGGGCATTAACTTGACAATTTGTCATGTATTGTTATGCTCCATTCGCACGTCATATCGGCGCAAACAGTTTGGTCCAATAAACGTATGATGACTGGAGCGCCCCATTGTCCCCCGGAGTTATGTAATGAAGAATCTGCGAGTGCTGGCTCGCTGCAGAAACACTGCGGTGTCTAAAATACAGGTTTGACCTTATATTTCGATGGGCTTGTGGTTAAAACCAAAATATCTCTAGGTTTGCAACCGCTCGAGTTAAAGGAGAAGAGAAGGAGAGTTTGTCTCGATAATCAATGTTTCTGACAATGCTGTACGGCGGCTTTCGCCAACTAGAGCAAATGATGTTTACCACATTTCTAAATGGGCATGTTATGAGCGGAAACTTTGCCTTTTACTAAGAATAGACAGATCGAGAAAAGCTCTTCTCCTTAATGACAAAACACAATTGTGAGTGGGGGGCAGTGGTGGGAATAAGGATGTGTCAGACCTGTCGGTATTTATAGAAAACCACTGGGAAACATTCCAGGTATTAGGACCAATATACGTGTGTTCACGGTTTTGTCCTTCAGTGCATTGAAAGCTGCTGTTCCAGTCTGGCGATGAAAGATTTTTGGGTGGGAAAACTTTTTAACATTTAAACCCCTCTGTGTCATCCGGACAAGACCAGAGCTGTTTAATCTATGTAAATTATAGGTTTTATCCCTGAAAAGGGCACTTAGTTCTGGAGGGCGGAATGGTGGAGAAGCGAGCGTATATCGCAAAATCTCTTGTGTGTGGTTTTACACAACCAGAGACCTTGCTTACATCGAATTCTACACAGGGTGGATAGAGGACACAGTTTGTCATTGATGGGTTACCCGTGTTAGACTTTGGTTTATTATCAACTACAATCTTTTTCTGTGGCAACCGTGCCCTTTGTGTTCTGTATTTAGCATATTTTCAAAAATCAGTGAAACTCAAACGTTCAGATTTCTGAGGTTTCATAACCTCGTTTCAGGCAACATAAAGAAACGAGTCCCTCGCTCTAAACCATCGGTTTTACTAGCAGGTGACTGTTTAAACATTACGATACACCGCCCTGCAAGGGATAGGCCCTGCGATACGCTTCAGTGACCATCTCTCACTTTTACCTGCCCAGAGTCAAGGGTAATGAATAAAGACCAGAGACACCACGCCACACTGCATCATGTAGTCTAAGATGATCCTATTTTTGAATCGTATCAGTGAGCATCGTCTGAAATGGTTGGATAAATAATCTTTCCGTTGATGTATGGTTTGTGAGGATAGGACAGAGGTGCATGTATTAGAAGATCTGGAATCTGGGGGGGCAAAATGAAGATTGGATATATTTGCGTTGGGAAATTGACTAAATGGATCATGATCTTTATGTACTTAATATTTGAATGATTTTTGGCGTATTAATGTACATCGTTGTGTATTTCTGCTGCTGTGCTCCACAGACACATATTTGCATATTTAAAGGCAGAATGTATTATTTCTGCTAAAGGAAGAGTGGCAGCAACCTCAACACAGGTTTTCACCAAGCAGCTTGGTTTTTAGTCATCGCCACAGTTGAGCGATGATGCTATTAAAGGATTTGAGAGGAAACGGCGAGCTGAGGTGTACGGCCGTTTTGAAAGCTCTCAGACGGCTGATCTACTGATATTGTTTACAGAACAGCAGAAGCAGAGTCAATGACTGTGTTTCAGTGTTCAGCTTCATTTATGGCTGATAGAATTAGTTAAATGCTGATAGGAGCTGAAACTAGCAGTTTTTTTTCTTGCGGTTACATTTTTCTAGCAAACGCTGTCTGTACAGTCTAAATATGGTGGTATGTTCACACCCTGGGCGTCTTGAAGACTCAGCGCGAGTGTTTCTACACCAGGAGCGGAGCTCTTCTTCACATCAAGGTCTTATCTGCAGTGTTTTGACACTTTGAAAACTGTAGCTTCTTACGCTGTTGGAGGCCTTTGGCCTGATTTGTTTTCTCAGATGGCATTCAGAGGTTTCACATGTTCATATGAAGTGTGCGTAAATGTGCCAAATTGGCAGAGCTGTTCATTTCATTTGCTGTTCCTGGAAAGATGGCCGTATTTACTATGTTCCTACTATGACTTTAAGTTTTGATTTGATGTTAATTGCTTGTATTTGTGCTCAATTATTAAAAAATACATGGAATATGTAACACGGGCCTAGATAAAATACAGTTTTACCATTTTATGTTACAGTTAAATGATTCATCTAATTGAAGGAGCTTTGTTCTGTTGGTATACATGTGTATAGGTTGGCTCAATAATGTTAAATAATATTTTTGACTTAATTACAAATATATATATATATATGTATAATAGCCTACTTGAATAAACCAGCATTAGTGTAACTTTATTAATTATGAGAATTTACCATGGTGAAGTAATAACAGTAATTTCTTGACTTATATGAATGTTGCTCCACTGCTGATGGATACATTCTTAAAAACGTGTAATCATAACCATCTAATCAAGCATAATCAGCACACCTTCAGTACTAAAATAAATTTGAATTCGACAGTAACAAGACTTCCAGAACTGTCGTTAATTGCGCTGTAAACTCTCAGTACATGAATGAATGTGTCCTTGTTGCATGTATTTAAGTAATTATGGTAAATTATGCATAGTTACAAGCAACTAAGGTCAAATCCAAACTGCATATTGTTAATTAAATATATTTGTATTTGTGTAAGTACATAGCAATAAGGACACAATAAAAGAAAAATGCATTTTGTGATTTATTGATTTATTTGTCAAATAATTAATCATGATTAATCACATCCGAAACAAAAGTTTTTGCTTACATAATATAAGTGTGTGTGCTGTGATCTTATGTGTATATAAAGACACACACAGTAATAAAACATATTTTCATGTATTTACATATTTATATTCATATAATTTATATTATATGTGAATATAAATTTAAAATATAAATATATGCATGCATGTGTGTGTGTCTCTCTCTCTCTCTCTCTCTCTCTCTCTCTCTCTCTCTCTCTCTATATATATATATATATATAAAACACACACATATTATTTAAACAAAAACTTTTATTTTGGATGTGATTAATCTTTGTATTTTATTTTATTATTTATTGTTTTGTTTTTTTGTGGATATAATTGAAACCAAGGTATTGCTTATGAAGATAAAAATGAATTCTAGTAAATAGTAACCTGCATTGTAAGTGCTTGATGTAAACCTTAAAAGTTTATACATATATATATAAAGGTTTAAGTAGGTTTTTTTCAGAGTACCGGTCTGCTGTTTTGGCCAAAGATCTGAACACAAAGCATGCGGTCTCTGAGGAGAGACTCAGTGTTGTTGTTCTTACTGGAGCACAGGTTTGCCCTGATTCTGCGGTGGCTCTGTCTTTGGCAGATATGGTGGACACGCAGACGTTTGCCTGGCCCATGGGATTCGGCCTGAGCGCTCTGGAACTGGACGAGCTGGACGACAGCTCCCACTCCATGGACATGAAGCCCTTCTCCACACTGGACTACACCAGCATCTCCGGCATCGAGTACGAGCAGAGCATGGCGCAGAGCGAGGCTCCTCACATGATGGATCTGACACACATGTACAGCTACAGAGCGCAGGAGAACTACAGCATCTACAGAGCTCAGGAGAGCAGCTACACGGCCGAGGAGAACAGCTACAGGGCACAGCAGGCACAGAGTATGCTTCAAACCTCACACACTCATGCGTTCCTTCAGCTGGGACCACGCAGCCTAAATGCGTTCATTTCCAAACATCCAGTTAGCCATTAACTGTAATAATCCACTGATGTTTTGGATCTGATCTGATCATGGTTCAGTCCGTCTGAATGAGGTGAAGAAACTTAGAAGAACTGTGGAGAACAAAAACTACAGAGCTGTTAAAATGCTGGATTTTCCTAATCAGTTATCTTCTGTTCGCTAAATTAAATCAACGTTTTTGTGTGAGCATGCTTTGCGTTTCAAGCCACTTTCAAAATAGAGGAGCTACAGGAAGCCTGTCGTCATTCCAGACAGACTGATGATGATCAGATCAGATAAAAATGGCAATATGAATGTTTGAAACACTATATTTTACAGTTACACCTATTAGTCACTTATTATCATACATATTGCTAAAATATTAGCTATTTATTAGTTCTAATCAAGCACATATGAATGCCATATTCTACTTGAGTTTATTCTACATCTCTAATCCTACCCAATAACTTAACTACCAAACTAACTACTAATAATAGAATTTATTGAGGGTAGTTAATAGTTAACAAGTGTTACCTATTTTACAGAGTAGGTAACAGTTTATTTTAAGCTGTCGTAATACAGAGTAATTAGGTAACTATCATGTGAGTAAGTCACGGAGCAGCCTGTAATGATGATGATGTAACAGACAGCTGCTGTTACCCACCGAGCCTGTTACACAGATACCTGCACTTCAGTACAATCTTGATACGCTTCATTATAAGTAGCTTATGTGTGTGTACTTGCGTTTATTATTACGCTGTTACGTAAGTCTGTAACACGTATTTCATAAGTATCTGTGTAACAGACTCGGTCTGTAACAAATGTGCAACAGTCTGTGACATCCATCATTACAAACTGTAAGGACTTAGTTACATGGGAAGTACATTGTGTTTCATGCAAGAACAACAGCTACTACTGAGGACTTACCGGGTAACCACTCTGTATTAGGACAGCTTAAAGTGTTACAGTGTTACGAAATAACTGCCAGAGAAGTGTTCTTATGATTGTGCTGACCATGTATTTTACTTGAACCTAAATCTGAACCTGCTCCCTCTGATCTGTTTCCAGATTCCATCAAACTTGAACCCGAGTCTCC
Source organism: Enteromius afrohamiltoni (assembly GCA_034779775.1). Classification (NCBI taxonomy): domain Eukaryota; kingdom Metazoa; phylum Chordata; class Actinopteri; order Cypriniformes; family Cyprinidae; genus Enteromius; species Enteromius afrohamiltoni. The sequence continues at coordinate 1,413,183 of JAUYWG010000045.1, forward strand.
TCCTCAGTTCGTGGAGAGCAGCCTGTCGTTCTCCAGACCTCATGAAGACCCGTCCAGCTCAGTGTTGAACATCGAGTGCCGTGTGTGTGGAGACAAGGCCTCTGGCTTCCACTACGGCGTTCACGCCTGCGAGGGCTGCAAGGTACGCTCAAGCTCTCCGTCATGAAGCCGGACCTGATTTGGTGAAGGCTTTTTAAGCAGTTCATTAAGAATGAATAGTGTTTATTTTCACGCTCCGTCTGCGCTCTTTCAGCGCCTGATTCACTGAAGTATGCAAAACAGGTAATGGCAGAAACAGCCAATAATATCTGCTCTGAACACAGTTGGCAGTGGAGCTCTAACTACAGTACATTTTCACGCAAGTGTGTGCGTATGCAGGTACATAATTGTTTCTTTTTCAACATATTCAGCATTCTACCCAACATATAAAGTAGTTCCAATTATACAAATTTTCAGATATGATAAATGATTTGTGCCTTAGAGAGAGAAAAACTAATTCAGTTTGTTGATGCAATAGAATTAGACAGAAATACCAACACAGTCTCACAGCCAATTGATACATATTAGTACCAGGTGGACAATTCGTGCTAATTCGTACAAATTTATACGACCTCTCTCACATACGATTTGTCTAAACCCCAGTGACGGGTAGGTTTATGACTGGGGTTAGGTGTAGGTCATTCGTACAAATTAATACAGCTCATAAAATACGTACGATTTAGCAAAAATCATATGAATTCGTATGAATTAGCCACCTCGTAAAATATGTAGGAATTGCCGTGAGTCTGGGCTGGAAATACTTTAAGGACAAGGACATAATACTTTCAACGTACATGACTTTTTCAAAGAGCGTGAAGGAATGTATTCAAATGTAAATGTGTTTCTATTGTAGTTTATACTCATTTTTCTTACCGGATAAAAGTTGATTTAGTTTTTTATGAACATTTTTAGAATTTCTTTGTATCTTGGCGTTGCTTTTAATGCGATAATCCAAAATAGGAGGATGGAAACATGGCTAATAACACTCTGCGCCTTCAGAAGATGACCACAAGCTGATTAGAAGATATCTGAAGAGGATTGTAGCTCAGTGTGATTTCCACCCATCACTACACAATGTAAATTCTTGCTGGAGGGCAGAGGTGACAGCTTTTGTGGGGTTTAAACTCACCACTTTTAGTTTTTCAGCTCAGATCTTTAACCAACGCACCCGCACACACACACAGCACGCTTGACAGCCCGAGGCTTTGCTGCGTGTGTGTTAATACCCCAAACACACCAAGCTCTTCCAGTCATTCTGATAAATTTAGCACGACGAACATCGAACCGCTTCTCAGACATGCAGATAAGGTCTGAAAATGCCCTGCCTGATACACCTGAACCTGTCTGTCACTTCAACCGCAAACCCTCGGCAAGTTTCCACTGTGGCAGAAATATGTATGGGCAGAAAGATATGTCTCAATAAGAATAATCATCTGAGTGGGTGACCCAGACATCTCAGGTGCTCACATTTCCCACACACTCAACACGAGGGCTTTGATGATGCATCTCACAGAGGCTTCAAAGGCGCTCCGCACACACACACATTTAGCACTTTTATTTTATACGCACGACGTAGCACCCCCTGATTATTATTTATGAAAAGTGTCGACATGAAGAATTTGCTGCCAAGGATCCTTTTTTTTTAAATGCAAATCTTGTGGTTAACCACATCCCGCTCAATGTGCTGCATTCTCTGAAAAATGAAAGGACTTCTCCAGAAGCGTTTTATGCATGTTTGTGTAAAAAAAACACACTTTTGGTATATGCTAAATTTGGGATGTTCCTACTAGAGCTTTACTAAAAATAAAAAGAGACGCAGGCTAAATGCAGGTACTCTTCCACCGACCCATCACTTAACAATGCTTGAAGCTGAGTTCAGCCAAACAGGTTAACTCATTTATTGTTGAACAATACAAAGCCATGCTATTTCACCTTACTATATATATTTTTGGCCTACAATGTTTCTAAATTTAAAAGTGGGCCGATCAAGAGGCAAAGTAAATGCACGAAAAACATCCTCTTTTAAAAGCCTCTTTCCTGTGTGCATAGTTCTCACATCGCTATGTATTTTTTAGCTACTAAAAATACTGCATGGAGTCGGCCTTTGACTTCACCAGTATATGAAAATGTCTACCAAAAATAGATTCGGTCAACGTCTTTTTGCACCCTGTATTGTTTCCACTTTAAACACGCTTAACGGACACGCTCTGCCTCTGCTCCTTTCTGAACGATGGTTTAGAAGTTCCGACCGAGTGGGTTTTCATAATATTTGCGCAGGCATTCTCTAATAATGACCTTGTGTCAAGACAAAGACTAACAAGAATTGTTTTCTGGCCAAAGTCCAGCGCTGACAGTTCTTGTCTGTCTTAATGATGTATTATTTAGATAGAAGCATGCTATCGTGAAACCTCAGGTTATCTTGGAGTGTGTAATGACTCGAGTGGCATGCCGTACAGAAATCTCTCAAAGGGCCTGTGGTTTGCTTTTGGGATTAAAACATAACTAACTGCTCAGATAGGATTGATGAAGACAGATGATGTGCACTGTATGGTTTCCTATTACACAGTCTCCATATTCCAGTGATTTGGGATTACTTCTGTGTGTGTGTGTCCCCGTGCCCTCAGCTTGACATATAAAAGTATATGTTTTTGCTTGAGTGAAGTTTAATAGGTGAATGTTGAATAATGTCATCTGGATCTGAAGCTTGCAAAAAAGCAAAAGCATAAGTGTAATAGAAGTCTTGTGAAGTCATACAGAAACTTTCTCTGAGGAACAGGCATTGGTTTTTGTTAAACGTCTTCCTCTGTAAACTGCTGCTGAATCATTAATCGAGATGTTGGTATTTCTTCAGGTCTTGTAAACTGATTCACTCAAGAGAACTTTTTGTTCAGACGTTCCACTGCTTTCTCAAACATGAGATCTGGTGAGGATATAAAGTGTGCCGTATGACAACAGAAGACTTGCAATATAGCATTCCAGTTATATGGTTTACTTTCAGGTTTTACCAAAGACACGCGGTGACAAAATAATGCTGAAAAGTCCCACCCTCTGCCTGATCTTATTACATTGTTCATTTTTTTGTTTGTTTTTTATGCTTTGAATAAACCATACAAGGTGTCTTACAAACACGTACATTAGTCAATTTACTACAACCCACATTCCTGTGTTGGGACATTAAAAAAAAAACTGAAAGACTTTCAAAACCAGATGAGCAAATAACAAATGTTTAAAAGGAGAAATGTTACACCTTTATCCACTAAATGAGCTCATTTAAAAATTTGATGCCTACTACAGGTCTCAAAAATGGTTGGTTCGGGGCAACAAAGGGCTGAAACAGCAAGACATTTAGAAAAGATTCAGTGGGGAGAACATCTAGCAGCTAATTAAGTTAATTGACATCAGGTCTGTAACATGATTAGATATAAAAGGGAAGTATTAGAGAGAGAGGTAAAGATA